>JBBPUC010000023.1:78383-108855 GCA_038094375.1 Tubosaeta aff. heterosetosa
AATCTCTTAACCCCACAACTGAACTGTTCCAGTGCACATGTACACTTGAACGAGCCAGGTCGGACTGACTGGGAAGGTTTCTGGACTGGCACAAAGGCTGCCGTCTCGGGTGGTATCACGACCGTGGTGGATATGCCTTTGAATTCTATACCGCCCACGACGACAGTGGAAAACCTAGAGATCAAGCGAAAATCCGCGATAGGTCAGTGTTGGGCTGACGTCGCGTTCTGGGGTGGTGTTATTCCGGGGAACCAGGTAAGTTATTCCTTTTCTCCACTTTCAGCCCCAAGCTTTCTTTTCGAGCGCGGATTAGAAAGATCTCAAGCCTCTTATTAATTGTGGTGTCAGAGGCTTTAAATGTTTCCTGATTGAGAGTGGTGTAGAGGTACGCTATGCAATTTGATGGAAAACACGACGCCCGCCTAATATGCGTGTAGGAATTCCCTTGTGTGTCCGAACACGACCTGCGGGATCACATGAGGGAGATAGAGGTCAGAGAACCAGTCAAACCATGCTATTATAATCTCACAGCATCTTAGCATGAGCCAACTATTCTGCTATTTCACGCAGAGTTGGAGAACTCACTCGGTCCTGCTCATTCGTGCTCCTCGGTATCCGATCAAACCCTCTATAATACCTTTCTGGAGTCACGACCCGAGGATCTAGAAGTAAATGCCATTGGATTAATCACACGTCTTCAAGAAACATTCCCGTCGCTCCGTTGTCATATCGTACATCTCTCCGCGTCGTCTGCCCTTGGCACCATCCGAGCTGCAAAGGAAAAGGGTTTGAAATTGACTGTAGAAACGTGTTTTCACTACCTATGCCTATCTGCAAATGACATTCCGAACGGACACCCCGAGTTCAAATGTTGTCCTCCGATTCGCGATAAATTCAATCGCGACCGCCTCTGGAAAGCTTTGTTGGACGGAGATATCGATTGCGTTGTATCGGACCACAGCCCCTGTGTTCTGGAATTAAAGAAGGTCGAAGAACGCGATATTATGGGAGCTTGGGGAGGAATTAATAGCCTCGGTCTTGGTTTGAGTCTACTGTGGACCGAAGGCAGGAGGCACGAGAGGGGAGCTACACTCCGCCAAATTGTTGACTGGATGAGCAAACGGACAGCGGAGCACGCGGGACTTGACGCAGTCAAAGGTTCGTTGGCTGTGGGTTTTGATGGAGACCTTGTGGTCTGGGACCCGGAAGCAGAATTCAAGGCGCGGATTGATCTACGGATAGCTCTACACTATCGACTGACATAGCAATGACAGGTATCAAAAGAGAAATTACACTTCAAAAACAAGTTCTCTCCGTATGAAGGTCTTGTACTCAGCGGAGTTGTCCAGAAGACGATTCTGAGGGGGCAAGTGGTATACGATAAGGGCCTAAACGGCTTTGACGAACTGGTTCCCGTTGGCAAGCTGCTCTGAGGAGTCACTTTGGCTAGAGGCGATAACTTTCTGAAACGATGTAGCCAGCGCTGTTGTACACTTCTGCCTACTGCTGAACGTCGAACGGTGCCAGTGAAGACTCATCGATCTGAGTGTGCGGTAGGACCCCCAGTCACTTATTTGAGACCCCGTGTAAAAGAATCCCTACTCCGCCAGTATCATCGATCATCAGTCATCGACATCTGCCATCGTGCCTACTATTATCTTGCCAGCGCAGCATCGTTTACTCTCGCGCTTGAATTGTCAACTCCCGCAAGCTGTTATATTCTAGTCCTGGCTCTGTCTGTTGCCTCTCTTGTCTCATTACGTTCTGCCAGACTCCGCTAGATTCACCACAAACGCTATAACTCTGCGTCGGGTCTACACTCATTTTACCCCTGAGGCACTGCCAACTCAACCACCCTCATCTTACTCTCACATCTACTGCTGTTGCCTCGACTGTTTGCTGAAAACTCCCTTTACCTTCAACTCACTGAGTAATTTGGATTTGGGCTGAATCTGTTTCTATTTGCTCTGCTCTATTGTTTGTGAGTTCTACACATCTTGTATTCTCATGCTAAGCTTTGCTTTCTGCTACACAAATATTTCAGGCAATTTCCCAACCTGTTCCTTGTCCTTTCCTATTGTGCACTGCTCTGCTTTGTGAGTTTTCAATTTTTTTTTGCACCTTTCTCTTGCTATTTTCATTTGTCTGCCATCTCCCTATTCACTTTGCCTCCATTATTACTAGCTTTGTGTCAGTTCTATTGTGTCAGTTCATCTGATCTCCCTACTGCCTGTTCTATATATATGTGCCCCCTTTTCCATCAACTAACCATCTCTTTCTATCACCTTGCTATATTTATTTTGTTGGCTACTTGAACACTAAAGCTATAAGTTGTCAACCTCAATACTTTGGTTGTGCCTGGTCCTGTCTGGCAAGGCTTTTACTGTCATCTCTGTGCCTAGCACTTTATCCTGTTCTGATGTCTCTATCTTGTTATCATTCAAATTATTTATAGCTTTATTAAAATTCAAAGTTCTTCATTATGCTTCATTCATCCTTGAATCTTGTCTGTATTTTTCCCCTGTCACTAACTTCATGTTTCATTCAAGCACTTGCCTTTACCTGTATTTAGTGCCCTGGTCAATGGGTGGGAAGAATCCTGAAGACATTAGTTTCCAAGTAACAGGTATATTTTCTACTTGCTTGACTTGTCTATATTCAATCCTTTTATTTATTTAGTTGGTCAATTGACCTTGTCATCTCAGCTTGCCAAAGAAGATATCTGTGTCACTATTGCTGTCAATGACATATCAAAAATAACATGTTCTGGAGAATTGTCAGAGGATGATTTAACCTTAACATGGAACCACCCATTCCTCTTGCAAGTATCACTAAATGCTTTGTTTCTATGTTTGCTCATCTTTTTTTCTTCTAGTTCTGCACCTTGCTTTACTTCTGTAAGGATTGCTATATGGATCCTTCCAAAGGAGTTCACTTCTAAATGGGACAAAGAGCTGCTAGGTGATCAAGTCATTACAGATGTAGTCAGCTTGTTGAGTTCTGGTAATACATGCCAATGTAAGTTCTACTGTTTTTTTATCAATCAAGTTTTGATAGTTTGAAAGATAATATACCTGGAATATCAACTGGTGCTGGAACACTTTCAATAACATGCAGAACTAGTGATGTGCTAGTAAGTTCTATAATGTAATGAAGTTTGCAAATGATTAAATGTATGCTGGAGATTGTGCCAGATGGCCACAACTGCTTGCCAGTCCTTCAAGAATATTCAGACATGCTATACAATCTTGGAAATTCGTTTAAAAATGTGGCTAGCACCTCTACACAAATTGAGGTGGAACTAGCAAGATTGGATCTTTGTCCTTTGGGTGATACAAATCACACCATTATTTTAAATGATCTAGCAATTGCCTTTTCAATTCATTATGATCAAGAGGGAAATATTGCAGACCTTAATAGAGCTATTGAGGCTGCACAAAGAAGACTTGAATTGTGTTCCTTGGGTCATGTAGAACATGCTCAAGCTCTTCAAGTGCTTATAAAGATGTTAGAAAGACAGTACACAATCCAAAAGAAAAAAGGAGATCTAGATAGGCTGATGGACATGCAACAGACATGGCTAAATTTATGTCCATTAGGCCATCCAGATCATGCAGAGGTGCTTGGGGGACTTGCAATATCCTTGTGGAACCGTTACTCTTCACAGGGAGACATCACAGATCTGATCAAGGCTATTGAAATGGGAGAAAAATGGCTTGAAAATTGTCCACCAGGTCATTTATCTCATAATATAGCTTTGATCAACTTTGCAGATGCTATCAGGGAGCGTTATCGAAAACTGAATGATCTAAATGATCTAAACAGAGTTATTAGTCTTCAAGAAGAATGTTTAGAGCTCTGCATACCAGGTCACCGAGGACATGGGATGGCACTTCGACATCTTGCAATCTCACTCTTGGATCGCTATCATAGGATGAAAAATGACTCTGACATAACCATGGCAATTAGTATGCTTAAGAAGGCCTTGGATACTTATCAGGTGGAACACCCATACTTTGCACTCAATGTCCATTCATTAGCATATGCTATTATTCTTTCATACAATACCTCTTCAAACTCTCACACCTCTGATCAACAAGTCTCCTTGCTAAAAGAAGCCTTTGAAACATATAAACTATTGAAGAAATGTGGACCAGCAGTCTCACTTTATCTATGGGAGGCAACTCAGGCCTGGGCTAAGGATGCTGAAGAGCATAATCATCCCTCAGTCTTGGAGGCTTACCAGGCATCACTCAACACACTAGATCACTTTACCTCTCTAAACTCTTCACTAGACCTAAGGCATGAGACAATGCAGGCAAGGGTAGATGAGGTAGCTAACAATGCTTTCTCTTGTGCACTAAGGCATGGAAACTTCCAGATGGCTATTGAGCTCTTGGAGCAAGGTCGAGGAATCCTGTGGAATCAACTCGCCCGGTTTGATATTTCTACAGCTGCGCTGGAGAGTCAGTCAGATAATGTTGAACTGGGGAGGAAGTTTGTGCGACTAAGTGCAGACCTCAGGAACCATGCTCAGCAGAAGGGAGGCAAAGATATGGACCCATACTGGAGGGTCCATGAGGAATGGCAGCATGTGGTGGACAAAATTCGCACTCTCGACGGGTTCTCACAATTCCTCTTACCTCCTCGTTTCGACGACCTTCAACGCGCGGCTGAATGTGGGCCTGTCATCGTTGTCAACGCAAGCAAATACAGCTGCGACGCTCTCATCGTTCTTCATGATTGTGCTCCCGTTCATGTCCCTCTTCACTGTTCGTTCGACGATATCGTCCACTTGTGTTCCCAACTATCGGAGCTGACCCAGGATTCGCATGCATATGGGTCGAACAGAGAGCTGTACGTGAAAGAAGTGTTGCGCGAGTTATGGTCGTCCGTCATCGAGCGAATCGCTTCCGTTTTGCAAAACGAGGTGCAGCTGCCTCCGGGATCGCGTATCTGGTGGTATCCGACATCGAAGTTCACCATTCTCCCATTACACGCTGCTGGTCCACACCGGAAGGCCAGGAAGAATCTCATGGATGTTTACGTCTCTTCATACGCACCCTCTCTCTCAGCTCTTCTTCGTGCACGCGACCGTCTTCGTTCTCAGAGGCAGGCCCACAGCGCTTCCGTAGCACAAGACATAATATCATTTTCCGCTATCGGCCAAGCACATCCAAGTGCGGACACAAGCATGAGCCATCTCCCCGAGGTAGAGCACGAAATCCAGAGGATTCGCAACGAGACAAACATGCCCTCCCGTGTGGAATTCGAGTCCGTCACCGGTGCTCAGGCATCAGTCGAAGGCGCCGTACAGGCGTTCCGAGACCACTGCTGGGTCCACGTTGCCTGCCACGGCGCGCAGCATGCTACGAAACCCTTCAACTCGTGGTTCGCAATGGGCGACGGCAAGCTGACGCTGATGCGCATCATCCAGGAACGCTACACGAATTCAGAGTTTGCGTTCCTGTCTGCATGCCATACGGCGGTGGGGGATGCGTCAACCCCGGACGAGGTACTCCACCTTGCGGCTGGGATGCAGTTTGCTGGGTTCAGTGGAGTGATTGGGACGCTGTGGAAAGTAGATGATTCGGTTGCGCATCAAGTGGTCACTCGGTTTTATAGTGAGATGTTCGATCGCCGAGACATTTGCTTCGAGTATGCGGCCGCAGCACTGAATACTGCGGCTTTGGAGACTGCTGACGAAATATCTTTGGAAAAGCGAATCATATTTGTCCATATTGGAATTTGAGGTATCCAAGCTACGTAGGTTGCTCTGCTTTCTTGCCAAAGCCCATATAGAGTGCTGGTATTCTAGCCATGCTTTCAAATTTTAGTACTATATTTCAGCGCTGATACCAGAGAAGCTTCCTGACCTGGTGATGTTCTATGCATTCCGAAGATATCATATGATGTAGGTATGATTTGTACGATACACAGATCGGCATGTAGTTCTTGTTTCTTGATATATATGGATGGGAGTACACAGCAGGCTGGCTCAGGAGTCGGCTCTACTGCTCGCCGTGACTTGGTATCGTCAAAGAAAAACGTGGGTGTTGTACTTACCATATGACCACATACCGATTCATGGTTGACTTTATAGGATGCGTATCAAAGACCACTTATTTAGCGGGGCGCAGGGTGCGCTGATGAATCCACTCGAGGGATTTTCTATGATCTCTTCTTGAGCGATAGCTCTCCTCCGAGCTGGACACCTCCTAAAGGGTTCAAGTGAGTCGAGAACTCCGAAACTTTTAGGGCTGTCCAAGTAGAAATGAGACCCCAGTCACCTACTATCGTTTGATAATTCATCATGCTACGACCGCTCTCCTCCAGAAACAGCTCGTCCGCTCGTGGACTGTACGTCCTGTGACATGCAAACTCTTCTTCCTCATTATCATTCACTTTAGAATTCTAGGTATTACCCGAGCTCGGACCATTCGACAAGATGCGAGGGGGGTGGCAACCTCTTCCAGTGATCTGGTCAAGTTTGGTCAACGCCATGTCACTGCAGGCATTGGCCGGTTGACAGAAGCTGTTATGAGCAAAGGGGAGGGCTCATATCTCAGTTTCGAGGACGGCCGACGTCTTCTCGATTTCAGCACGGGGATTGGCGTTACGAACCTTGGTGAGTGTGTGGTCTTTCCTGGGGTTGAAAGTCTCGGTCAACACCCACCACGTCTAGGCCATTGTCACCCAAAGGTCAGCAAAGCTGCCGCAGATCAATGCACCAACCTCGTTCATGGCCAAGTGACTCCCATCCCTTACTATATCCCCTTTATTCTGATGTTTATTCAGTGCAGCATTGCTTTCCACCACCCATACCTTCGTCTCATCGAGAAGCTTCTTCCCATCATGCCTGACCCCTCGCTAGACTCATTCTACTTTTGGAATTCTGGCTCGGAGGCAATCGAAGCAACCATCAAGATGGTTCGCTTGATCACAGCAAGGCAAAACATCATCAGCATGCAAGGTATGCGCAATGTTTTACCCTGCCTTCTGTCGGCCTCACTTACTGTGCCATCTTAGGTGGATATCACGGTCGTACTTACGGCGCTATGGCTGTTACGAAGAGCAAGACCGTGTACAGCCAAGGCTTCTTCCCTTTGATGGTGGGTTACTTCCCCGATAGTTAAATTACATGTTTTTACCGTATCCAGCCCGGCGTGTTCAGTGCACCATTTCCTTACTGGCATCAGCTTGGACTCCCACAAAACACTAGCGAAGAGGAACTAGTCAGACTATCGCTCTACCAGCTGGAACTCGTCTTAAAACAGCAATCGGCACCGAAGGACACTGCCGCTATTTTAATCGAGCCAGTATTGGGTGAAGGTGGTTATGTTCAGGCCCCTCCTGCCTTTTTGCGAGGCGTTCGGAAGATTTGTGACGAGCATGGGATCTTGCTCATAATCGATGAAGTCCAGAGTGGCTTCGGCAGGACAGGTAAACATTTCAACATCGAATACAGTGGTGTTCGCCCGGATATCATGACAATGGCTAAGGTGAGATTCCTGCGTCGACTGAAACTTGATGTCGTTGACAGTGGGACAAAGGGCTTGGCAAATGGATTCCCATTGAGTGCTATAGTCAGCCGGAAAGACCTCACAGACCAATTGAAACCTGGCTCAATGGTGCGGATACGTTCCTGTATACCTGCTCATAGCTCACCCCTTTTCACAGGGTGGCACGTATGCCGGTAACCCAGTTTCTTGTGCAGCCGCTGTGGCTGTGGTCGAGGCCTTTGAAGAAGAGAAGATCTTGGATAACGTGGACGCGCGGTACATGGCTTCCTCTCCGTGTATTTGCGTTTTACTTACGTTTTGTTTTGCAGATCCCAGGAACTGTTGGCATCATTAAACCTTCTCCGTAATGACCCTGCAGTCGATTCGAACATCGTGGATGTCCGCGGAACTGGATTGATGGTCGCGGTTGAGTTCGCTTCTCCATCATATCCATCCGGGGATCCGGCATTGAATTTGTCGGCACCCAAGGGCCTCGCGACTCGCGTGGCGAAGCGTTGTATGGACAAGGGCCTGCTGATCCTGACCACTTCAGTATATGAGGTCATCAGATTCATTCCACCTCTGAACATTTCGCAGGCAGACCTTGAGAAAGGATGCGAGATATTTGCTGCCGCTGTCAAGGAGGTCGTTCGGGAAGGTTAAGATTTGTGTACTTGATTGTAGAGTACCCGAGAACGTATGACAAGCGGGATTATCCGATTAGGATGCGTCATCAACATGAGCTTGTGGCAAGTCATTAATAAGAGTAGGTAATGCAGCACCCAAAGCTCGAGGTACAACATCAACTCGCTTCGCTCGCCATCGAGGTCGAGGCAGAGCCATCTGTTTCCGAGCATCCATGGTCTCCCAAACTTCTCTGCTCACCCTTGCCCTACCTGTGCTACTGATACTCGTTCATGTGCCGGGCGCGCGTGGTTATATACCCGCCCAGCCTTCTAATGACACCGTTCAGGCGGTTAATACGTCCATACTTCATTTACAGTGGCACCCGAATGGGTGAGTATCCATTTCTTGTCCCCGTCGACCGATCCCTGACGTGAGCTCGGTCCATGAGGTCTGACTGGGAGTACCTTACGTGGCAGCAAGTCGGTCCCGAGACCAATAACAGCCCGATCCAGGTGCGTCTCAGCCCCATCCAACTTTGGCCTGGCTGACACTGTTACAGGGTGTTCTCGCCCACTTCTCGGAGGATAACGCTGGTGACGACATCAGTGCGTGCGAGTGCTCGATTATGATTATGTTGTCGCCACTGAGCGTGGGTCGTCGTAGCGACCACGCCATGGATTGCCTTTGTGACTTGTGATGCCAACACGACCAATTCGTCCAACCAAGTTGATGTATTCACCATGGCGCGGGATCGCGGTGCGCAATCGGCCGTAAGTTGGACGTCTTTCGTGATGCGTGTTGGCGTCGTAATTCCCTGGATCAGATACTGTACTCGCTCTATTCAGAAACGTGTGTGATCGACCCGGTTTACCAGAATTCGGTTCTGGACGTGTTTACTACACAAAGCTTGGACACTTCTCGGTTCGTGTTCTCCTGGCAGGTTCTACTTGGGTTTGACCCATGTCTGCGTTTCTCAGGCACATTGAATACGAATTTGGTCAGTTCGGGCCATCCAGCGAGTCATATTACGGATACTTCAACGCTACAATGTTGAATGCCTCTGCGGGAGTGGTCAATAGCACGTTTGCTTTAGGCTATCCGGTAACTCCTGGGTTTCTTTTTGCCACTCTATCCTACAATGCAAGCAACCCTGATACATTCGATGGATCCAATGTGACCTCGACAACTTCGACTAGTAGTGGCGACACGGGGGTTGCCATGTGAGCAACTTGCTCGAGTGGCCGAGCGCTCTTGACCCCTTTGCAGGATAATTTTGTATGTCATCACGGGTTGCGTATCCGCCTTATTTTGTGTCGTGATCGTGTCGGGGGTGCGTCACTTTTGAATCAGCTCACACAAGTGTTCACAGAGACGTAGGCCATCAGGGCTATCCGGTATCCAGAGAGATATGGCCCTCGCGCTGCAGATCCCACGCTTGGAGGTGGGCAGAGTCGCGCTGGGGGCCTTGGTAGGGCAATCCTGGACACTTTTCCCGTCGTCAAATTCAGATCCTCCGGAAACGATCGAGAACCCAGCTTTCCGCTCAAAGACGTTGAGTCAGCGCCTGTTGCAACCGAGTCTGATGCCTCTGTACCCCTGCCTGATGCTGTGCGGCTAACACAACTCGGCTCCACAGCAGAGTACGATCAGCGCCATAACTTGCCAGAGGGGATGATCGGTTCCACGTCCACGCCTGGTCAAGGGACGGGGGGAGATAACGTGGTATCTGAAGAAACGGACGCGCTGCCGTCTCGAACAGATGCCGCTGAACATGGAAAATCACGCCTACCTGTCCATCCACGTGAGATGGACCCTATGCCAGATTCGATTGGACGCGAGACATGCCCAATTTGCATCGTCGACTTTGAGGAAGGAGATGATTTGCGGGTGCTACCGTGCGAAGGAAAGCACCGATTCCACCAGTCTTGCGTGGATCCCTGGCTACTCGAACTGTCGGCCTCGTGTCCTATATGTCGACAAGGTAAGGCAGAGTCCAGACGGCTCTGGGATACGAGGCTGACGCAAGCTCCCTGCACAGATTTCCGGGCGCTCGAAACAATCATTTCCGGAGACTCGGGTGGTGCACCGAGTACGCCTACGACTCCCAATCGATTTTCGCGCTACTTGCGTTTTGCCCGGAGATATCAACAAAGCAGAGAAGAGTCACCACCGCCACCAGAAGTTTGAGCGGACCAGCCTTTGGTGGATGTACCATCTCACATTTAGCTTATTGCGACTGTACATATTGGGTTAATCGGATGATGCATGAATGCCACCATCTCCGTTGCATTCATTGGACTAGCATGACATCCATAAGCCGACCAGCAATTCGATTGCAAGAACCGCTCAATGGGGTGGCCCAGCGCCCTTTGATGGCTTCCGTTGATCTGCAGACAATAGGTGGAACCTTGCGTTGGATACGAAAAGTAGTTAGTGATTGTCCAGATTGTGTTGATTGACAAGCACAGGCACATCCTTAACCTCCAAACCTCGCCAGTCTCCGTCTGCGCATTTCCTCTATACTAACCTCTTCCCTCACCGGTTGAACGGTTTCACCGCTCATGCCTTCCGCGTCTGTCTCTGTCTCTGTCTCCGTTTCGGTTTCGCTCTCTTCCATAACTTGACGTATGCTAGTCTCTGTGCTAGGAGGTACGTTTGTCAGCCGCTGTGGCGGAGGCGGCTGAGGGCTTGGCGGTAGAGTGAAACCAGGTGGCACGGTCTCCAGAGACGCTTTGAGGGCCGCCTGCAGCTGCGCGTCGTCGTCGTCATAAACTCTATCCACAGAGTGGACGTTCATCCTCGTCGGGGGTGTGTGGTAGTCTTCGTCGTCGTCATCCATGCCTACATCCTCGACTTCATGAGATTGGCGATCCACAAGCGATTGTTCCATTGCGCGTCGAATGAGTTCATCTTCGTCGTCGACTTCTTGTCGCCGTCGTGGATAGTGTTCTTCAAACTGCTCGACCTCGTCTTCATATTGCTCCCGTAGGGCTGCTTCTTGCTGCTGACGCATCCTCTCCATGATGACCCGGTTTCTTTCCATGGACGCGCGGACGGGGTCAACATCAGCGTTACCATAAGGGTCCTGGTTCGGAGGAATATCCAGCCGGCCGCCTGTATTGGCTCGTGTAGAAGGTGCGAATTCTGGAGGAAATCCAGGAAAAGTACGTGAGGTAGGGATGATAGGTGAGGGATAGCTTTCCACTGTGTTGAAAACACCACTACTGTTCGTACTGCCACCTTGCACGGAGTCGGCCAATGATGCTTGCAACGCTGCTTGGAGGTCCATGTCTTCATCCTCGTAGCCTGAAGAAGGGGGCCGGCGCCGAGAGGAAGATGCGGAGGGGGCTGAAGATGGCTCAGGCAGGGTCGATGCAACATCATCTGCATCGGTGAGAGGGAGAGGGTGGAGATCAGAGGGGTCGATGGGTGTTACAGCAAATATAGAATATCCTGTAGTTTATTAGAATAATTGGGATCTGGGAAGAGACCATCGACTGACCGTCTGTTTCAGCCTGTTGAAGAAACATGCCGAGGTACGTTTTGCTGACCCATTGAGGGGACGGCTTGGACGAGTCTAAATTGAACCAGTGGAAGTTTCCTTCTGGGCCACCAAAACGACGAAGGGTGTACCAATGCTGGTTTTGGTTCAATACAAAGGCAAGCTGTGTTCTACAGGCTGGTATGAGCTCAATTGTCAAGGTGCATACCAAACACTCCTACTGTGGTTGATCTTGATAGGGCTTCATTCGTTCTGAACGCCAGCGAGTAAGGCTGTATATGCGATGAGGATCTATGCGTAGCATCAGTTGGATGTTCTTACCTCAAACCCCACACGTGAAGTGCGTTTTCCAGGACCTGCACCGAGAAAAACCCTGGAAACAGTGGATATTATCTTATCTTTGTAAATTAGTAAACGCACCCGTATCATCCATGTTTGCACTGGCATGTCCCCTTATATCTTCGTTGTAGCTCTGCTCGAGATCGTCCAGGCGACGTGCAAACTCGGAGAGATCTGGCGCAGTAAACTGAGCTGATCAAGTAAGCGATATGATACACAGTACGTCTGAAACGTTACTGACATAGTTTCCCTCTATCGTGTAGTGCCACTTGGTGAATACACCTGATCAACGTCGAGTGCTGCGGGCCACGTACGCAGAAGCGAGTTCAGTGCATGTTGCGCACAAAGCATAGAACCAGATTGCTGAGTTTCATGGTAAATAAGAGGGATAAGATCCCCCAGGCCAGCCATGGCTCCAACTGCGATTTCCTAGATGGTCGTTGTCCAAGGCTAAGCTAGCTTTGCCTAATCAGACGACCTTACGCGTTCACGCGTGTCTTATGTAATCACTAGATTCAGACCATTCAAGGTCACTGAATTTATTTCGCTCTCGTTCTCGAAATGCCAGTACAAAGAAGACCAGAAACGAGCTACGCTTTGCGACTGTTTTCATTCTTATTCCTCCTCTCCACCGCTCTCCATACCGCTGCGGAAGACTGCCTTTATTCTGCAGGGGAGCTGAATTACGACTTATCCGAACTCGGAGGCACAAAGGTTCTAAATCGCATGAGAGACTCGCCACCAAGTTCCTTTCTAGATGAGTTGAGGTTTGATTTGTGTGCGGACCTGACAGAGGTGGAGGACAGGCCTTCGAAAGACCAGGTATGCTTCAAGTAGAACCTCTCCCTCAGTTGATCCCGACTCCTTGTGTAGTGTCCCCCAGGTACAAGGGCATGCCTGACGACAATAAACCAGAAGGCGGACAACCCTGATCGTGTCACGGCAGTCGTGCCCCTTGCACAATCACCGGATCTTAACGTTGAAACCTCCGCATCTTCATGTACGCTCAATACTGGATTTCACCATTTTCATCATCCCTAATTTAATTGTCTAGCACCCAAGGGCATTGTCATCACGTTCCATGGCGCTTCCTACCCACCTTCCTCTCCAAGCTCTGTCCCTCAGTCTCTCAAGATTTCATTGACGTGTGCCGAGGCCACGACAGATCCGCAGTTCTCATCCTATGATAGTGGTGTGGTTGTGGTGGATTGGAGCTCGCCTGCCGCTTGTGGGACCACCGAGGCACCGAAAGAGGATGAGAGTAGTGGCGGCGGCGGGGGCAAGGAAAAAGACACGCCTATCGAGAGCGTTGGAAATGGTCTCGGGTTCTTCTTCCTCATGCAAGTATTGTGACATTTCTGTTGTACGATACTAACATAGTCCCGTGAATAGGCTTATTCTGGCGTTTGCCGCGTATTTCATCTTGGGGGGATACTACAACTATTCTACATATGGTGCACGCGGGTGGGACTTGATACCGTGAGTCGATGGTTTCCTTGTGATATCGCGACTGAGTTCTCGACAGACATCGAGACTTTTGGAAAGAGGTACCTTATATGTTGCAGGATGTCATCGCGCACCTATGTTCCAATGTACGAATGCAGCGATCAAGTCGTGGTGGATACATAGCTGTATGACAGGGTCATCATTTTGAGGGATGCTAGTTGTTTTACCAGCAATCTCAGTGTATCGTTCAGGCTCTTGTTACGTATTAGAAGGGGATCAGCTTAGCGATGGCGCCAGTTGAACATAAATTAATAACCTCCTGTCTCCTCCTACGACGACGCTGAGCAGACAAGCTAGTGATTCGTTTTAACATGGGAAAGTGGTATGCTGTCACTGTTGGCAAGCGGCCCGGGGTGTATTCGAGCTGGTGCGTATCCCTCGCAGCGGTCGCGTCTTCTGACTTCGGCGCCGCGCAGGATTGAAGCAGCAGCACAAATCAGAAACATCCCTGGGGGGCCAATTTACCAAGGATTTCCCACCGAAGCAGAAGCTATCCACGCGTTCAGCGCTGCCTTGGAGAGAGGCGAAGTCAGGGCTTACCCAGACGCGAAGAGCGACTTGGACGAACCCTGTAATGACGCACCCGTTTCGCCCCTTGGCGGAGAGGCTGCGTTGTTACGGACGCCTGTCGATGTGAAGCGCGAAGACGTCAAACCGACTGGGCTTCAGACGTCTGTTCATTCTCGGCTTGCCCAGCTCAGGCAGACGCTGCGAAACCCCACGGATTCGTCCTCGATATCTTCGTCGCCTCCCACGGCGATTACGCGCGTCAATGTGCCGTTATACGTTGACGACGACGTTCCTCGCAGCGCCCCCGTTGTGCACTCTCCCCATTACACCTGGGCTTCTAGCGCCTCGCGAGCCTATCCGTCTATCTCGGGGGCGCGTCCCCCCGTTAGGATTGATGTGTCGGACAGAGACTCATCCTTGTCTGCGTCCCCCAGAACAGAGGAACGTACCCCAAGGACGCCGAGGTCTATGCCCTTGCGGCCCGAGCGGCCTTCTAGGCGCAAAGGTGTCAAGTACCTGGATCTCTCTGACCTGGAAAACACACAGAGCCTCGACCCACGTATCTGGGTCCCACAATCGCCCACCTTTGATATAGACAAGGTCAAGCGCTGGCCTGCGGCCTCGCGGTCGCCAAGTCCAACCAAAAAGGTCACACCTCTGCCTAGCGAAGACGAGAACGGGGATGGTTCGGACGCTCCGATTCATGTTGCACTGCCAGACATGTCGTTTGTCAGTGCAGGTCGGGGGAGGCACTCGAAACTTACTCCGACCATGTCCCTACCCATCTTGCCAAAGCGGGAGCTCGAGGAGGACGAGTCGTGCCCGACTCAGGCATGGGAAAGTCCCCGACGTGCGGGCACCTCAAAGGCAAACAAGATGGTTTATTCCTTGAGCGATAGTCATCTTGAGGGACGACGGACCGAGTGTGGCAGCCCCAAGAACTACGGCAAGTCACGCGTCCAAGGGGTCCCCCGCGATGGCGGACAGGGGGAAAGTCGCATTGTGGTTCACTCTCCGTGTGTACACCTCGGGTCTGTCCACGTACTGCATCAGAGTATACCACCGGAGATGGATGTCCGTTCGCCCATTTCCAAGGGCACCTTGATCCCAATGAACGTTGGAGAGTGAGTGCTTCTCTCGACAGCTATCTTCACTCATGTATTTCGGTTGCTCTAGAGCACTATTTGCACGGCCATCTCCTCAATTTCACAGCTGCAATGCGTAAGAGATATCCGAGTTGTTTTCGGGTTTTCTGGTTTATGTAGAATATTGTTGCGTGATGCACAGGATAGATTGTCGACTCTTCAATCAACCATTTGTGCCGAGTTCAAGAGTGAGTGCCTTGCGAGTTTCGCACAACCACACGCCATGAAGGAAAGCGAACGCGTTCCATTAATCAGATCGCAGAACTGAGGATTGCTAACCAAACGCGCCGAGTTTCGGTAACATGCAGATGCCACTCGACCACCAGCTAGCACAATCGAGGGAATGTGCACAAAGAATGCGATACGAGACCCAGGCATACCAAGGGTCCGATTCCTCAGCCTCTCCTCGGAACACCCCTTGGTAAACCTGAGCCCCTGTTCACAGAACTTGGCCGGCTGCTACTAACGCTGCCAGTAGCACTAGCCGACCTTGTACGGGGGATGGATGACGTCGTAGACGCTGATACTTTTCGTAAATCCAAAGCACAGGGGGGAGCGTAGCGACCCACCAGTCTTGGACGATCCCCTCGTGTTACGCGATGCCATAGCAGTGGCAGTTGCCCGCGTGCCTCTTACGCCCCTCACGCCGCTACTGACTACGCCAGCACCCCGGCCCTTGGGGGGCGCCTTGGCTGCGAGAGCTGCCGCGGCTTCCTGTCTGGCACGCTCTTCTGCTTCTCGCTGCGCGGCTTCTTCTGCCTCGCGGCGTGCCCGTTCTTCGGCCTCTCTGCTCGCCGCTTCCTCTCTTTCGCGCTCTATTCGCGCGCGCTCGAGGGCTTCCTCACGTTCTTTGACGAACGCCACCTCGTCCTAACGGGCGTCTAGGTCATATCTCGAGTCGTCAGAGGGTATACTTACCGCATCAGCGCCCCCCCACCGCTCGTCAAATATCAAGCGGGTCACCGTCTCCGACTTGGCGAGCATGTTCACATACTTGTCCAGCAGCGCGTCCGTCTGCGACAGCTGCGCCGCCACTTGCTGTGTAGATCCATCAGCGCTTTGACCACGAGGGGCTCAGCGAGACACACCTGAGTCGCGCCCATGGACGTCTGGAGGGCCTCATTGAGCACCGCAAAGGACGCGTTGAGTTTTTTGAGAATGAACAAATCGCTCTGGAGCTTTTCTTCACGCGCCTTTTCAGCGACGGCGCGTTGGATCATGGTGTTGTCGGCATCATCGTGCTTGCCGTCGACATCCCCTTCCCCTTCTCCTCCATCTTCATCTTCCTCCAATATAGTGCTCTGGTCAGGGGAAAGGTGGAGTGGTGCAGGAGGCGGTGCGAGGAGGCTAAAGCGAGGTGCATGGGGTTTATCGGATAAGGAGAGTTCAGAGAGAGAAAGATCAGGACCACCAGGACCAGTGTGCGACGTGTCAAAGGGATCTGGAGATGGCAAAGACTGCGATAAAAGATGCGAGTCAGAGGCGAGGGGAATGGACGACGAGGGCGTCGACGGTGACCACGATGGCATTGTCAAAGGAAACTACTACAAATCATAACCACAAAAATGGTTTCTACTCCTTCACCCTTCCCTTCTGGTCGACAGATGTTCGCGCCAACCCCGCAGCTTCCATCAACCCCGTGTATCTAATAGTACCACCCTTGAGACCCGATGTTAATCCGACAGTTCTAAAGACACAGGCGCCCAAGTTGGAGAGAACACAGCCAAGCCTGTAGCACACTTTTACAAGGGGCAAGAGCGGCGAGGCAAGAAAGCCAATTTGATCCTGCAATTACGGTCACCAGAGGATCCCAAACAACCATACAAGGCTAAGTCTCACCATAGGATGGGTAAAGTCTTCCTCGCGCATAATATAATACAATCCACCCGTTTTCCGCAACTGCAGCCGGATAACCATCCTATTACGGAAAAGCGACGGTTAATCAACACCCTAAAGCCGAAGAACAATGTCGACCCACCTGCCAGGTTTGCTCGCAAAGGGAATAAACCAAACCTTGAGGTCTTCCTTGACATCAAAAACGACAATGTTGTTGTCAGTGTCCATTACTGAACGACTCCAGGTGTCAGTCAATGAACCCATCATACTCATAGCCCGAACACTCACAGACGTTCGAGACCTGGACCTTCGTCTCCGGGCTGGCAAGCCTGTACCATTGAAAGAGACCAAGAATTTCGTTACGAGAATTGGCGGCGCATAGAGGGTGGAGAAACTTGGCGTTTGGGGCAAAGTACTTGTTGACCGTTTCCTCGAGTTCGTTGGCGTCCTTTGTCATGCAGAGGGTGGAGACGATGCCGGCGATCTCTTTTTTGGGGTCTTGCATGGGAGCGAGAACAGACAAGGGAACGCAGAGCGTGTGAGCGGGTGGAGACGAGAAAATGGGGATCTCGTTGACTGGTGCAGGGGGCTTTTATAGCTAGGGAACCAAGGAGAGTCCTCGATCTGGCACGGAGGAGATAGCATTCCAGAATGAAACGCTTGCGATGGGCATCCTGGCTCGACGCCCTCTTGCCACGGGATTTATTTTTGAGGCGAGACGCCTAGAAATGATATGCTTGGAAAACTTGACCGAGCGCCATTGGCGAGAGTGTCTACTGGGTGAGCGGGGATTGGAATTCTGCTTGGTGTGAGCCAAGAGCGAGTCGGCTGGGTTGGAATTCCACTGACTTGGAATCCACGCAGAATTGGAGAATAAATTAGTCGCCGCCGAGATTGGTATTCTGGGAGGGGGATTTATCCAGGCTGAATATCTCCAGAGTCCAGCCCAAGTCCAGCCAATAATCTGACGGTGGGCGAGCTCGCTGAGGTTCAAAATTTGACGTTGACCAGTTGTGGCATGTGGAATTTTGTTTGGAGGGCGGAGTCGGACCAGCTGGACAACCTCTACCTTGCCCCCACGTCTGTGCATTCTCGAAGCATGCGTGAAGTCTGACATTCGTCGCACAATTCTTGTGCACAAACGCCCCCATGACTGAGGACTTTTGCATTGGTTCAGGAACCAAGCACTTGATACACACCAAGTCACCCATCCTTGTGCGCTGCACCAGCCGGTCTTGGGGACGGCAGAAAAAATCCGTAGCCCTAACAGAGCGACGATGGGTCATTGCGGGGGGTTTGTCAGAAGAACCATACGGTGAAAAAATCGGTGGTCTCGGTCGCAGCAAGTCATACACACATCCTGTTCGTTGAACACCTACTGGAGTCCCACTCGCCTGTTGCGGCGTCAGAGTGTGCCATTCACCACCTTTGGGCGGACGTGCAGGTCATGACAATACGGCCGGGTGTCGATCCATGTCAGACTGTTCAGGTGAGTGTCTTGATTCATTTCAAACACATTCATATGAGGGGGACATCCAGCTGGTCATTTGCCCTAGGCTTTGTCTTCTGTCGCCCTAACAGGGGTGTCGCACCTGTTCAGCTACTTGACTTGGGCGAAGGGGGTCTTCCGGTCTTGCAGTCATGCTACCTCACACAGACGTCTTGATATGTTTTTGATGCGCCTGATGGGACACACGTTGAGTTGCACATTCGCATTCATGGTCGTCTTGAACGAACTTGCCACTGTGACGTGACGGAACCCCTGTCTGTGACATCGTCACACCCCATAATTCCCACCCCAGTATGTTTCTCTCCCTGCCAGCATTCGACATGCTCAGATTTGAATCTGTGCAGGTGTATAAAGCGTACCTTTATGCGTAGCATCTGTATTCAGCATCACATGGCTATACCTTTCCCTCCCGACTCGAGCACGGACGCCTCCAGCGTTCCACTGTAGTGAGGCGGTGTTCGAATTCCGTGCGGTCCCAGGTTCCAGGGCGTTCCTCCATTTGGGACGCTGGCGACGAAGAATTTCCTTGTTTCATGGTCGCACGCCTGAATTTTGCTGGCCAATGGTTCAGCTATTTTGCGCGAGGTCGTTCTTCGGAAGCAGATGGACTCAACACGAGTGAAGCAGTGGCCGTTCGCAAGTACCGCAAGGGTTATGCACGTTTGGTGCGCTCTTGCCGTTACGGTTACCCTGGCGGAACACGGAGTCTGAGTTTGACTAAAATCTGCCTCTTCGTCTTGTTTTTCTCCCTTGGTTGTCTCCGCTGTGGCTCGAAGTTTGACACGGCTCTTCCCTGCGTCAATGGATTCCGGGCGACTCCCTGCGTACCGCTCATCATATCTGTTAAGGTTTCACCCTTACCCGAGGATGAAGTTGCCAGCCCGTGAGAGGGTTTTGGTAAGATTCCTTCATCTCACCTTCTTTCTGGGAAACATTTGACGTGAACGCGTACTCTGTAGATATCCTGGGAACCCACACACCAAGAACTATACCAAGAACCGCCCCAAGTGGACGTCTTAAAGCCGGTGAGCTTTTAGCCCAACATTGTTAATATTTTAAATTGACAACGAAACTAGGAAAGCGACGTGTTGTTGGCTCTAAATGAAGCAAATCACGGATCTGGTGTCCGCGATGAGACACAATTGCGCCGGCGACGTTTAAGCTTGTCCTCTCTCATTGTCGTAAGTGGCCAATACATGATTCAATCGGACCGGCGCACTAGCTACCTGGCACCAGGATCTCGTCCTCGTATTTAAAAGGCTCGCCCTGCCCAAGAACTAGTTCCCCAGAAGTTATTCAGCCAGAGAGTTGTGTTATTGTCAGATATGAAGACCACGCATATAATCACTTAAGTCAATCTTTCAACGTATATTTCATCTACTAGGTCATTTCAAAACGGTCAATCACAAGTATGCAAGAATATATTTCGGAGCAAACGCAATGATCGCCTTTTTGCCCTGTACATTCTTGATTATCCTACTGTAGGTAACGTCGCAAGGAAGCCAGCATTTCATTCCATATGATCAATCGACTGTTACTGCAGTACTACAGCGCCTGGGTATGACGAAGGCTTGGGTGCGAATTCTAGAGTTGCGTATTGTCACGTGTGCCTGTGACGTCCTGTGACAGAGGTCACCACAGTCAGGTGACACTTTGCTGATGCTGACTCACCAGCGTGACTAGAAATGATCTCCGCTGTCCAGTACTTGTAGCGGGCCCAAACTCATGGAAATTCGCTCAGATAGCACATGCGAACCTGCAGTAAATACTGCAGATTAGTACCCTGCATTGGATGGTAATGTGGAAACATTTCATTCCAAATCCAAGCAAATGGCATGTTATATCCTGTACTCCATTGCTAAGCACGGGTCCGTGCTTCTTACAGTAAATCCGGTCGTTCGGACCCTTATTCTGTGAACAAATAAGCTTCAAAGGGCAGAGCAAGCACGATCGACGAAACAACACTCGTACCTCTTCGGCTTTCTTTTCATGGTGTTTGTAGACAAAAATCCCTGCACTGAACGCGACAGCTCTCGTCGGTCTACTCGAAATCAACTAGAGATCAGCGTGACGAATTCCAAGGTACCTCCCTTGTGATTCTCATCAATGTCATACCAGCACTTCTCCTGAGTTTGCTCTTATGGGGGTGATGGCGGTTGCATCACGCGTCACCTCCAGGGCCGTCAAAAACTCTAGGACCTAGGACTAGAGGAGCCCAGTCAATCTGACGTCTCCAAGCGAGAATGGGCACACTGGTCCTCTAAAACCCTATCCAAGACCCTGAGGGTAGTGAGGACTCAAACGGCGGCGCACCCGGTTTCAATAAAAAAAAGAACAGTGCTATGATGTTTGTCTCGACAGTTGTTGTGGAGATGAATCGCAAATTTTTTCAAGGACAATAAGTAGGGCCGTTCGATGTCATTGAGAGATTGAGATATCCTGATGAGCTGCTTCCCGAACGAGGACAATGGCCTCGTTCAGGTAACTAATCCCGGCAACTCGTACATACTAGATTTGTAAGATTGTTTGATGATATCGAGCAGTGGGTGTCCAGGCGGACGAAGTCAAAGAGCTTCAAGGGTAAGGGCCAGTCTAAAGCCGCCGCATCAACCCTGCAAGGCTATTGAGGGGTGGTGACGCCCGTGTTTGCGTCCTCACTGCGCAAGCCCGTCGTTGTCTGCACCAGAGACCGCTCTGCGGAAAAAGATATACATCATTATTGATGACCCATTGTCCGTCAACGTTACACAAGCTGAACCACCTGGAGTCACAATAAACATTGCTAGCTCTTACCGTGTACACTATGTAGTACAGTCCACCTTTCCCAAACCGGGTAACAATTGGCGATAGTTGATGAGGGCTCGGGATCGTCGACTCACCCGCCACTTCTGCTCGGAAAGGGAATAATCCAGACACGGAGTTTGCTTCAGTGTCAGAAACAACATTATTGATAGGATTGAACAAGTACTGTCGCTGACTGCTAAGCCCATCGCACGCCCACACTCAAAATTGGGCACTCACAGATAGTTTAACCATGGTATCCGTGCGATCGAGGTTGGCAGTCCCGTACTATCCAAAGATACAAGAATTTCGTGATGAGGCCTTGCGGTGCATAACGAGTGGAAAGTCCTGGGGTCGGGGGTGGAGGACATTCCTCCGAAGGGTTAGTGGTGTTGTGGAGAACGTATGGGCGGGCCTCTAACTTGCGGCCCACACATGGGGGAGGGTGGCGGCGCGGATAACCAGAGACGGCAAGGGAGTTAAAGGTGGAGGAAGTATTGGCCCGCCCCTCCCACCATAGGATAAACTAGGGACGATTTTTTTTCGAGGTGAAGCGTCCAGAGGTGATGTGCTTGCAAAGCTGAGTGAGAGGCCCAGCGAGGCATGAGCCATCCGTGACAGTGTCCGCTGGGTGAGCGGGGATTGGAATTCTGTTAGGCAGGGGCCAAGAGCGAGTCGGCTGGGTTGAAATTCCACTGATATCGATATCCAGGCGAAGTCGGGGAAATTTCTATCGCCGCGAAGAAGACCAATCTCAGTGGGCAAGTGAGGATATTTGTTAAGCTGAGAGAGGGGAGATATCTCGAGGGTAGAGACGATAATCTGAATGCGGACGAGCTCGCTGAAGTTCAAAATTTGATGTTGACTGGTTGTGGCATTTCTGTTTGGAGGTGCCATTGAGCGGAGTTGTGCGGGTCAGCAGACGTCCACAGCTCTCTCGCTCGCCTTTATGGTTGGCGCATTCTTGAAGCATTCGTCCAACATTTCGTCGCACGGTTCTTGTGCACAAAGTCGCTGCTCCTGGGCGTCTCTACTTTGGTTTGGAGACTGCTTGATACACACCAAGTCACCCGTCCTTGCAGACTGTGCCCGCCGGTCTTCGGGACGGCAGGAAAATCCACAGCACTAACAGATTGAGGATAGGTTATTGCGATGATTTTGTCAGAAGAACCGCACGGCGAAAAATTACGTGCTCTTGATCGCAGCAAGTCGTACACACATCTCGTCTGTTCGATACCTCCTGGAGTCCTACTTGCCTGTTGCGGCGTCAAAGCATGCCATTCGCCACCTTTGGGTGGATGTGCGGGTCATGGCATAAATCCATGGTCATCCGGGAGTCAGACGGTTCGGGTGAGTGTCTTGATTCACTCCAAGTACGTTCATTCAAGAGGGGTATCCAGCTGACCGCTTGCTAGGCCTTTTGTCTTCGCCCCAACAGGGGTGTCGCACCTGTTCAGCTGCTTGACTTGGGCGAAGAGGGTCTTGCAGTCTTGCGGTCATACTACCTCACACAGGTGTCTTGACGGCTTTTTGATGCGCTTGATGGGACACACGTTGAGTTGCACATTCGCATTCATGGTCGTCTTGAAACAAACTTGCCTGTGCGTTTCTACTGTGACGTGACAGAACCCCTGTCTGTGACGTTGTCACGCGCCATAATTCCCACCGTACGTTTCTTCCGCTAGTATTCAGTATGCTCAGATTTGAATCCGCGCAGGTGTATGAGGCATACCGTCGCGCGTGGCATCTGTATTGAACAATATATGAATGTATCTTCCCTCCCGACTTGAGCACGAGTGCCTCCCAGCGTTCCACTTTAGCGAGGCGGTGTTCTAATCTGTGCGGTCTGGCCAGGTTCTAGGGCGTTTCTCCATTTGGGCGCTGGCGGTGAAGTGTTTCCTCGTTTCATGGACGCACGTCTAGATTTCACCAACTAGTGATCCAGCTATCTTGCGTGGCAGCCTATTGGGACTGTTTTTTGGAGGAGATGGACGAGTGAAGCAGCGGCCGTTCCAAAAAGTTCCGCAAAGAGTATGCACTTTTGGTGCGTTCTTGCCGTCACAGGTTACCCTGGCGGCACACGGAGCCTAAGTTTGACTAAAATCTGGGCCTGTAAACCTCTTTTCGTCTTTTTTTCTCTCCCTTGACTCGATTGTCTCCGCCGTGGCTCGAAGTTTGGCACAACTCTTTCCTACGTTTTAACACGTCGATGGATTCCGGGCGACTCCCCACTTACCGCTCATATCTGTTAAGGTTTCACCCTTACCCGAGGATGAAGTTGCCAGCTCGTGAGAGGGTTTTGGTAAGATTCCATCATCTCGCCTTCCTTCTGGGAAAAAATTAACGTGAATTTGTGCTCTACAGACGTCCTGGGAACCTCCATACCAAGAACTGCATCAAGTAGACATCTTGAAGCTGGTGAGCTTTTGGCTCGATATGGTTAATATTCTAAATTGACGATAGAACTAGGAAAACGACATGCCATTGGCTCTAAACGAAGCGATTCACGGATCTGGTGTTCGTAATGAAACACAATTGCGCCAGCGACGTTTGAGCTTGTCCTCTCTCATTATCGTAAGTAGTCAACGTATGATTCAATTGGACTAGCGCGCCAACTACCTGACGCTAGAATCTCGTCCTCGTATTTAAAAAGCTCACTCTGCGCAAAAACTAGTTCTCTCCGTTGTGCTCTGAACTGTCCAGCCGGAAAACATTGTGTTCTTGTTAGATACGAAGACCTTGCATACGATCACTTAATCCAATTCCCCGATGTAGAGTTACAAACGTGTAAGAGCCTATTTCAGAACAAAGATGCGATGATCGCCTTTTCCAGCCTGTATATTTGGCATTGAGCGGGAGCAAGTATCCCAAAACATTCGACGATACAATTCCCCATCGAGCTGTCAGTGAAAGTGAATTAGTATCTTGCAAGCATGGGGGTTTCGTCGGGTATTTCGTAGGCGTCTTCGGTGACTCCTTTTTGGTTATGAAGTGATTGCATGGGCAATTCAGACGTAGCCCTAGCCACTCCGCTTAACGCGCGCCTGACTCACGAAGTAGCCAACATCCTGGGACCTCCGACTGACATGGACAAAGGAACTCCTCTTGTGGTGCTTTCCCAGAATCCTGCCCATCACACCCATTTCCCGAGCTCGTGGATGGGGACCGAATCGCGATCTATTTCTGTTACTGCGGGTTGCCCACCCTCGCAGCTCAAGCACTC
Organism: Tubosaeta aff. heterosetosa; assembly: GCA_038094375.1. Taxonomy (NCBI): domain Eukaryota; kingdom Fungi; phylum Basidiomycota; class Agaricomycetes; order Boletales; family Boletaceae; genus Tubosaeta; species Tubosaeta aff. heterosetosa. The sequence continues at coordinate 102,865 of JBBPUC010000023.1, forward strand.
ACCTCGGCCGTCAGATAAAGGCCTTGCTTCGCAGAAGGAAAGCCCTGCCATCTCTCCCTATCCATCCAGCACTGACCAGTTCGTCATATGCATAGCATACAGCGTCAGTGTAAGCATGCTGTGCTAGCTTACCTGATTCCAGATAATCAGCATATATACTGTCCAGGATACTGAGTCAGTATTGTAGCCTTTTGGTGTAATGGTTAAGCGCCGGTAGTCTAGCCTTACAGTCAGGCAGTATAAAGCAGTCAAGAGATGAAGGAAGAAGCCGTGGTCTGTGGGTACATGTGTCTCCCCGCCTCGTATGCTAGAACTTCATTTCGGCCATTGTTGCTTGCCGTTGTTCGAACACATTCCCCTAACCAGTCTTTTGTTCGAGAGTTTCTAAAATCCCTTGTGCGTAGTCAGCCTATCCGTCGTTTGGTCTTCGCGAACATAGACTGATACCGCTGCGCAATTCAAGTTGTGTTAGTCGAGTTATTAAGTTTGTTGGGTGCGAACAAGGTGAGCGAGGTCCACGACGAGAGAGCAACAATACTTACCTTTCGACAAGTTAGAGTTGGACGAGTGCCACGTTTCCGCGACGGGGAATGAGTGCAGGAGCAAGAGTCAATATTGGGCGAGATGCCGGAACAGATGCCACGGTCTCAAGACACGTGGGTTGCCAATAACGACCGTTGAAGTACTGACTCTATATATACTGTTATACACTCTCCGTTTCTTGTATAACGTCCGTTGTCCCTCAAGGCCTCAGGCTTTCAATCTCCTAGGGCATCGGTACACCTGCCCTTTGACTCTGCCCGTTATATATTTGACCTGAATTTGCATCGCTTGCGACACCCGTCGATCAGGTGTCCAGTGTGGCAGCTGGGGCTGGCTGAGCGGGAGGGCGCATGCAGTGTCAGGGATTTGGGCGGAGTAGGTACTATACCGTCGTCGGATGTAGGGCAGCTTGTCATTGATCCGCCCTCCAAGGGCTCAGGCTTAGGCCTCCCCACTAGCTGCGCGGGAACTTCATCTTGTAGCATCGATTTCCGCTATGATATGACTTTCCTTCAAGCAATGCAATGCCGTAGAGTGGTAATGAAATAGTTCATGTCGGCAGTGTTACCTAAGACTTAGATGTATGTATACGCATTAGGTACGCAAGCCGACGACGTCCAATTCAAGTGTCGTTTTCCCAGTCTGCATACTAATAGGCTGGGCAATGTTAGGCAACTGTTTGCCTGGGGGCTGAGGTGACCCCATACATGTCCTCGAGACGCTTGTTCCCCCCAAGTCCACGTAAACACGCAGCGGCCACCTTTTCACCCCGGTCAGACTGGTCGGTACAGCCTCTTGCCTCGTGCGAGGTGTAAGCACGACGAGCACGAGCAGGCGATGTGGGACATGTATGATCAACTGAAACACATTGCGCGAGGGCTTGTCGGGATCACCAGCAGCCGCAGCGTAACGACTCAGCGCGTTGATTGCTAGAACGGAAAACTAAGTCATACAGGGCGGACAGCGAGCGGAACGGTACCTAGAACGGAAAAGCTTATCGTTAGGGGAAAGAAAGAAAGCGATGACGGTGAGCTGCCATATCCCAACGATGACTAAGAAACACTCAGGGAGTTCGGTAGTGCACGGGCTTCGACGGTCGTGACGGGGCTTGAATGGGGTCGGGATGCGGTTAGCGTGTAGCCATGGCATGGAACCATTTACTCAAAAGTTCTCGCGCGGATGAGGGGATAGGTAGCACATGGGGTGAGGAACCCGACAAAAACTTGAATATTTCCGCAATTTCGCGCTGTGAAACTCGTTCTATTCGGCACGAGAAAGAAAAGAAACCTGTGCGGTCACGCATTCAGGGTTGTCTCATAATGATGGAATCCTTCAACTGCGTTGACTTATGCTCTGGTAGGAAAATATATATACTACTGAGTGAAGAGGACGTGTTGTACTTGTGATCATCCATCCTGCCGCGCTCGCCAAAAACGAACATGAACGATAAGACACCTAGGTAGGCGGTGCATCCTAGTCAAAAAATGGCCGCGTTCAGACCAACCTCCTCAAGCTACTTGCGCCGAGAGAAGAGATCAACTGTGAGGCCATTGGATAACTTCGGGCCATGATCGGGATATTGGAAAATGCTTTCCGAACGAGAGCAATTGCTCGGCGTTCAAGAAATCAATCTGGTGGAAGTGCTTCATCAGAGAGCGCCCGGTGAAACAGAAGATGTATATTGTCTGTCAATGATACACAAGGCGAGCCAGGATCCGTGATCACAATAAATAACACTGCCGTTAACCAGTGAGCCCAACGCGCTTGTGGTGGATAACGGGTAGACAATCTTGATGCCCGGATTGAAGTCCTTGCTAGCTATTTCAAGTTATGTCCGGTGTGGAACGTCCGGGCATGTCTCTTACGCACGTGGGCGACGGTGGATAGCCTGGGACGACGAGGGGGAAGTGAGGGGATGGGGACCAAGTGATGAACTCGTTAGCTGACCCACGGGGACTTTCATTATCCGCAACGGGCGTTCTTGCTTGTCGGCGCCCCGCCATAGAACTACGACTGAGAACGTATCATTTTTGAGGCAAGACATGGGTAGGGATTAAATTCTGTTGGGCGTGAGCCAAGCGCGCCCGCTAGGTCAAAAACACGAAAGGTACTAACATTAATACTTGAATGCTACTCGAGGGAGAGGGAAAATACTTCGAGAGCCGAGACTTGACGGCGAATGAGCTCGCTGAGGTTCGAAAATTGAGGCGGGTTGGTTGTGGCATTTTGTTTGGAGGGGAGGGCGCTATTGAGCGGAGTTATGTGCACCAGCTGGACCACCTGTCTTGCTCGCCTTTGTGGCTGCGCATTCTTGAGGCATTTGTCCAACATTTCGTCGCACGGTTTTTGTACACAAAGTCCCCATCGCTAGGCACTTCCGCTTTCGCTCGGGGGATACTTGAAACACACCAAGTCAACAGTTCTTGTATACTGCACTCGCCGGTCTTTGGGGCAGCAGAAAAATCGATGGGTTATTGCGACGATTTTGCCAGAAGAACCGTACGGTAGAAAATTCCATGCTCTCGATTGTGGCAAGTTATACACACGTCTTGTTCGTTTAACACCTGCTGGAGTCCCACTCGCCTGTTACGGCGTAAAAGCGTGCTATTCGCCACCTTTGGGTGAATGTGCAGGTCACGACAGTGTGGCGGGGGGTTGGGCCAAGACAGACTATTCGGGTGAGTGTCTTGATTCACTCCAAGTACTTACGCTCATGCCGAGGGGGCATCCAGCTGGCCGTTTGCTAGGTCTTTTGTCTTCTGTCGCCTCAACAGGGGTATCGCACCTGTTCAGCCGACTTGCGCGAGGAGAGGGTTGTGGTCTTGTGGTCATACTACCTCACACAGATGTCTTGATGCCTTTTTTATGCGCTTGAACGGGACACAAGTTGAGTTGCACATTCGCATTCATGGTCGTCTTGAACGAACCTGCCTGTGCATTTCTACTGTGACGTGACAAACCGTCTGTCTGTGACATTGTCACACCCACCCAGTACGTTTCAAGGCTCCTCCTATTCAAAACGCTCAGCTTTGGAAATTGAAGTCCATGCAGGTGTTGAGGCGTACCGTTGTCTGCATCTATATTCAATAATATATGGATGTTTTCCCTTCCCGACTCGAGCATGGGTGCCATTCGAGTCTCGTGGGCGACGAAGAGTTCCGTTTGTTTTACAGACGCTTGTCTGGTTTTTGCCGACAAGTAGCCTTGCTATCCAGCCTATTGAGATCGTTCTTCAGGACATGACGCGGGTGGAGCAGTAGCCGTTCCGAAAAGTTTCGCAAACATCGTAGGCGCGCCCTTGCCGGCGCGTCGCGGTTACCTGGCGGGACACGGTCTGAGTTCGACTGAAAGTCTGGGCCTTTAAATTTCTTTTCTCCCTTCCTCTTGTTTTTCTCCTTTGCCTTGGTTGTCTTCGCTGTGGTTCGAAATTCGACGCAGTACTTCCCTACGTCTTGACACGCCGATGGATTCTGGGCGACTTCCTGCTTACCGCTCATCATATTTGCTGAGGTTTCACCCTTACCCAAGAACGAAGCTGCCAGCTCGTGAGAGCATTTTGGTGAGATCCCTCCATCCCGTCTTCCAAGCACTTGACACGAGTGCGTGCTAAACAGACATCCTGGGAACCCGCACAACAAGAACCACACCAAGTGGATGCCTTAAAGCTGGTGAACTTTTAGGTTGGAGTGACTGATCCTCCGAGTTGACTATGGAACTAGGGAAGCGAGATGTCGTGGGCTCTATATGAAGCAATTCGCGGACCTCGTGTCCATAATGAATCACAGTTGCGTCACCGACGCTTGAGCTTGTCCTCTCTGGTTGTCGTAAGTGACTAACCTGCGATACAATTGGACAAGTGTGCTAGACCCTTCACCTACCGGGTACTAGGATCTCGCCATCGTATTCAAAAAGCTCTCTGCGCAATAGCTGGTTTAGCCCGTCGAGTTGCGCCTAGACTAGAAGACGCTGTGGTATTATTAGATCGAAGACCTTGGGCACACTCACTCAATCCCAACGCCTCAACATTTCACCTAGTATCATTCGATTACCACAAACGCGTAAGAGTCTATTTTGGAGCAAAAACGCAATGATCGCCTTGTCCAGCCTGTACACTCATGGTCAACATCCCGTCGGCGACACTGAAAAGAAGCGAATATCCTGTTACATTTACTCAATCGATGGTTTGGGTACAATTCCCGTTTGAATCGTCAGCTAAAGAAAATGCATCAGTCTATTCTGGACTCCCCACGCGAATTGGTAGTCTTCACTGGGTATTTCGCGGGTCAGTTTTTCTTTGTTGCGTGACGATTGAAGGTCGAATTCAGACGTAGTTCTCTCTGCTTCTCTCGCCCAACCCACGTCCTCTCTGATCTCGATTCTCGTGTGAGCCTTTAGATTTCCCTGACCAGAATTGTCGGTTCTCATTCATTCCCCTGAAGGGCACGCATTCATGACAGGTGCATAGTAGGACATTTCGCATTGCCCGGAGTTCGAATATGGGACCCTTACTTACCGCTCTTCACAAACTTCTTGAAGCTGCGTACTCCCGCTCCACACATTCTATGTACATTACCTACGTTACACCCTGCGCTGGAAGAACAAGTGTACTTGATGGCGCGAGTGTCGCCAACAAGAATAATCTCAATTAGTGGACAGGTCTATGACATTTATCAACAACCGGAGCACGTACATGGGCTACTGCCTTGTATACCCGACGGAATGACTAATTTGGGTAACGCAAGTTGGAGCAAGATTGAATTGTATCGCTCATACCACTTCATTCTTTTCGTGAGACATGCACCGAGCCCCTACAAAGATCCTTCGCCAATCTGTTCAAAACCAGATTACTAGCCAACAGGACGACTTCCAAGGTTACCTCAAAGTTCTTTCAACTTGTAGTTCTCGTTGATATCACGCCAGCGCTTCTCCTGAGCTTGGGCTTGAGGGAATGGTTCAGAGGGGTCTGGTGCGATTCTTGGTATGATGGTTCCTGATACCGCGTTCCTGGCGTCGGCGTCTCCAAGTGAGAGCGGGCATACCGATCTTCAGGAAACCTGCTTGAGGACAGTGGGAAAGGACGATCTGATACGGAACACCTGAACCCAGACGTCAGAACAAGAGGAATGGGTGTGAAGATGAAAGGCCACCATCAAATATGACAATGTTCCCATAGCTGCTAGAGTGGTGCCATTGTGCGGTTTGCGTGAAGGGTTCAGACCAAAGGATGGAATAGTGGCGCATCTGGCAGGAGGGTTCGTATGCCTACGCATCTACATAGGCGATGTTAGTGAGGAGAGATCAGTTGCCTAATCTAGTACTGCACAGGCAACCCCAGCTTTGTATCCGAGAACTCTGTAAAGGCAAGTCACATTTGATCATTGTCTGCCAATGGCTCACTACTCTCAGATATAGACGAGTGAGACACCAAAATCAGCTTCGAGGGTGGCC
>JBBPUC010000024.1:0-103074 GCA_038094375.1 Tubosaeta aff. heterosetosa
AGATTATATCACTTATTTCTTCTCCGGGATATTCAGCGTCGGCGATGCCACACATGGCCGGGGCGGCTTCCTAAAGCACTCAAACGTTAATGTGATGGGCTTCTCCTTTTATCCGTTTTATGGAACAGCTGCGACCCTAGAGAACTTCCGTTCCGCAATGGATTATGTTCTGTCCACTTACAAGAAGGTCAGCATAATGAGGCTGCCCGCCCGGTAGATCAAATTTCTTATCGAATATTCCAGGACATCATGATCGTTGAAACCGACTGGCCAGCCTTTTGTGACACGCCGCTCAGCGAACCAACTATCCCTGTTAGTGTTGAGGGGCAGGTGACCTGGACCAAGGACATCGTTAGCATTCTCGACGAGCTCAATGCGGAAAATTGCAATGCGCTGGGAGTTATATATTGGGAACCCGCCTGGATTGGGAACGCAGGCCTGGGTTCTCCCTGTGAGGTTCGGTTTTCTTATGTCCTGAACTTTCCTCCTTCTGACTACTTTTGTGTCACAGGATAATCTTCTGGTAAATAGCGACGGAGTGGTCAGATCGTCCATGGATTTGTTCCGCGAGATATGACGGAGATCCGTCGGCCTCATAACCATTAAACCATCACTTCCGACGGCTTTAGTGATTGATAATAGTACTCTTACTAAATGGTTGTGGCGCTGGCGTAGTACTATGGCACCATAATCCTTTCGATTATGCGGCGGTTTGTGTGCGTTCCTAAATCACCTGCAACTTGGACTGGTCATCTGCAGTCCTCACAGCCACCACCGTATATTGTTCCTCTTCGCAAGGACCAAGCTCGTCGATTCACACCTCCCAAGTCATCAACCTCTATTTCGATACACAAACACCTGCGCCTGTTCCACTCAAGCTCGTTGATACGAACAATGGCGTCAACTATGTTCCACGATCTCAAAGCGGACCTTCCTGGTGACAAGACCTACGATTTCGAGCAACTAAAGGGCAAAGTCGTCCTTATCGTCAATGTCGCGTCGCAGTGGTACGTGTGGCCCTCCATTTAGTACCATCAGAGGATGCTGACAATTGGGATACAGCGGGTTCACTCCGCAGTACAAAGGCAAGTCGCGTCTGCTGTCTGTTCGCAGCGATTAGGATAGACAGCCTTCCCGCTTCTAGGTCTGCAAAGCCTGTACGACAATTACAAGGACCGTGGTTTCGTGATTCTCGGTTTTCCTTGCAACCAAGTGAGTATGCCCTCGCCGCACTGAAATTCCCCTGACCCATCTTGTGTCCAGTTCGGTGGTCAGGAACCAGGTGACGACGCAGATGTCGGGTCTTTTTGTCAGCTCAACTACGGTGTTTCGTTTCCCATCATGAAGAAGTCCGACGTCAACGGTGAAAGCACCAACCCTGTTTACAAGTGGCTGAAGAACGAGAAATCGGGCATCTTGGGTTTGACTCGCATCAAGGTCTGTCGTTTGGTTAGTCTTGACGCCCACTTAATTTTGACTTGCGAGAATGCAGTGGAACTTTGAAAAGTTTTTGGTCGACCAGAATGGCAATGTCGTAAATCGCTGGGCATCCACGACGACGCCCGACGCCATTGACTCTGCTGTGAAAAAGCTTCTTGAGGGTAATACTGAATAACTCCCGGACCCGTCCATGGGCCGACCTAAGCTTTAAACACAATGCCCATATATCGGAAACTTTTATGTTACGAATATACTTTTCGCGTGCATTCAAGCGGGTTATTAGGCCAGAATTTAGAGATACGAACTGCAGGGAAGCGATGAACTACAGGTGTATAAACTCTCTACGAATGACACTGAAAGACAAGAAGCATTTCAATGCTTAGTTGGAGCTGCCGTTTAGACAATCCCACTGATCAAAGTTCTTACTCACAAACTACCCTTCCGAGATGAATATCAGACAACCCTCCATGATAATAAGCTTATCACCGGGGATGCATTGTTAGGTGTGTTGCTGAGAAAATATTTTTGGTAGCCATTCCCCTCTGCCGATCCATGCAGAAGTGAGAAAACGATCGTAACTAGAGATATGTACATGGAAGTCTGCCGTATAACTGGCATGAAGACGGGATTTCACAGGGCAAATGCCCTGTGTGACGGTCAAAGACATCAAAGTCACTGAAACGATCATGGATCAAGAATGGGCATCCATGGAACAACGAAATTTCTATATCTCAGCTGAAAAAAGGTGGTGTCAAAATAACGCATGCTATAAGTTTTTACCATCAGAATCAAAGACGCCTGTGTCAGTACATTGAACACTGTACGTCTGAACTTGTTACCTAGAGAATACAGTTATTCTCGATTCAAATCATGCTGCATCTGCAATCCACCTTTGACAAAGTTGTCAATCAATTGCTACAGTGGCCTGTACTGTTTTGATCGACTCAAATTGCCACACCTTTATGTGGTACAGTTCATAAGTGAATACAATGTCGTCAAATAACACGCGGAAAGTGAAGCAGCAGCATCTGCCATGCCATCTCCTGTCCAGGCTCCGAGTCAAAGGGACAACCAGGGCTCGCACCAGAATATCTAGCAATCGACCTCACTGATTCCGCTCCAAAAAATATTCATGGGACTGGCACCCAGATTGGCTGTATCGTAACTGCGGGAAAGACTCGTAAATACGATCCGCCGGCAAAAGCAAACCTATAGCAAGCACAGATGGAATTGATGAACTGCACAGTGTGAAGCTACGCCATAGAGCAGTGATGGCCAGGTAGTACGTAGACAAGGATTCCATGGCGCAGTGAAGCCTTGCCCTGGGGTGTCTGTAGTCGGCGAGAGCTGTATGTACTTACATGGTCGCAAGTACCAAAGTGACCAGCCCGCCAAAAAGAGGCTTGGTATATTACGTGAGCACATTTAACAGCCGGCGCAACGCGGGACAAACAAACACTGGAGGAGCATTATAAATTTGCTTTCTGCTCCCAGCAAACACTACGCTCCTTGGCCAGCACTCTCACCCTCAATCCACTTCCGCTGCATTTGCCACTATTTCTTCTCCAACTACGTCCTCATCTTCCATCTTCTGTCCACGCAGAAGCAAGCGCAGAAGAGCCAATTTCATGCTTCGACCTCTTCTTAATACATCGTCGCATCAATCTCTGTCTCGGTTAGAGTCGTCAAGTATCGTGTGTATCCTATGGCATTTCTTCGATCCCTGTAGTATTGACCCTTGTTCTATTCAAGCCTTAAATACCACTGCCCAGCATGGCTAACGCAGGAATCGTCAATATTCGCCGCGACGTGGATGACAAATTCTATCGCTATCGCATGCCCTTACTTCTCACCAAGATCGAGGGAAAGGGCAACGGTATCAAGACTGTTGTTCCAAATATGACCGATGTCGCTCGCGCTCTCTCCCGCCCTCCCGCTTACATCACGAAGTTCTTTGGCTGCGAGCTTGGTGCTCAGACTCCGATTGACGAAAAGAACGATCGCTATATCGTTAACGGTGCACATGATGCCACTAGGCTTCGCGAACTCCTCGATGGCTTCATTGACAAGTTTGTCCTTTGCCGTTCGTGCAAAAACCCTGAGACAGACCTCATCATTGTCAAAACCGGTCGAAACGAGGATATCATTCGTGATTGCAAGGCTTGTGGAGAAAGGACGGGCGTCGACATGAGGCACAAGCTGGTTACCTTTATCCTCAAGAACCCTCCCAAGAATCCCAAAAAGAGCAAGAAGGCCAAGACCGAAGCCAACGGTGCTACTACTGGTAATGGGAACGGTGTTCACGCCGCTGCTCCCTCCGATCCTACCGATGGTGCAGACAATGCGGTCGCAGGTGGAGACAGCGATGATGAATTGACCAAGAAGATTAAGGCGGAGGCCGCGGATTTAACTACGGAAACCACTCTTGCTACCGACGACTGGTCTGCTGACACCTCCCCTGGGGCAGTGCAAGCTCGCATTAAGGCGTTGGGAAGCCAGATGGGTGCACTGTCACTTGGTGGTGGGGATGATGATGGAAGCGAGGAGGATGCTGACAGCCCATACTCTCAGTTCGGCCACTGGGTCGAAGAAAATAGGGACGAGGGCTCGGTGCAAATTTACAAGAAGGCTGAGGAGTTGGGCGTGGAAAGGAAGCACAAAACGCTCCTTGTGCTTGTGCAAGCGCTGTTTACCGATGATGTTGTGACAGAAATCATGACTTACAAGACGCTGTTGGCGAAAGTAAGTAAAACGCTCTGACTTTCGTCTGCACTGACTCAGATTGTGCAGATGGTGACTTCCGAGAAGCATCAGAAATCTCTCCTGGGAGGTATCGAGCGATTCGTTGGCTTGACGCATCCCGAACTGGTCCCTGCTATTCCGAAAATTCTGATGGCCTTGTACCAGAACGACATTTTGGAAGAAGATGTCGTCATTCAGTGGGGCACTCATGTCAGCAAGAAGTATGTGGACAAGGAGACGAGTAAGAAGGTTAGGAAGGCTAGTGAGCCTTTTTTGAAGTGGCTTGAAGAAGCAGATGATGATTCAGAGGATGACGAATGAGTAGTACACGTATGGCACATCTGTTTTCTGTGATCTATTGAATTTGTTTCCTGCTTATCGTCATCATGTCTTCTGACAATAAACCGCTGTTCAAAGTACCGCACATTGAAGACTCGGAGAAAAGGGTGAGAGTACTGTTCGGGGGAAGGGTCATTGTCGACAGCTACAAGCCCAAACTAGTGTACGCTGCTAGCCCCTCGCAATAGACTAGACTAACCCGTTCTATCCGTTTAGCTGGGAACACCCTTATTACCCTCTTTATTTCTTCCCGCTCTCGGATTTGTCGTCTTCCTTGCTACAAAAGTCCGACCAAGTTGTACCAGGGGAAGGTACCAAGGTCTACGACTTAGTGGTCCGCGATCGGGTAGCCAAGGGAGCTGTAACAGAATTTACTGGGGAGGGCCGACACAAGAATCTCGCGGGCCTCTTTAAAATTACCTTCGCATCCGCGGACGCATGGTTTGAAGAAGACGACCGAATCTACGTGCACCCTAAGGACCCGTACAAGGTGTGCCTAGACCTTTGGCCCATCGCATCGGTCTAACACCGCACCCAGCGTGTCGACGTGCTCCAAACTTCCAGGCATGTCCGTGTTGAAGTAAACGGTATTGAAGTGGCGAACACGCGCAGAGCTTTCTTTTTGTTTGAAACCAGCTTGCGCAGGAGAACATACATCCCTGTCATGGACGTCAAGTTTGAACTCTTGACACCCTCACAAACCACAACCGCTTGCCCGTACAAGGTCCGTACTCCTAACTCATCTGGCACGGCACGTTTGACTGACAGCAATCAGGGGTGGGCAAACTACTTTGATGTAGAGTTGCCGAATGGGGATGTCCACAAGGATATCGTGTGGTACTATCGCACTCCCACCCCCGAATGTGCGAAGATCGCAGGTCTCTTGGCTTTCTACGACGAGAAGGTGACCGTTTGGGTTGACGGCGAGAAGCAAGAATGAGAAGTTTGTATTAGAGTCTCGTGGCATTGTGATGCGCTCTACAATAGTTCAAGAAGCTAGCATGTGAGAATAAATAGTCTATTACGCATTGTGGTTTGAGAATCCAGTAAATCCTATGATAAGCAGCCTTGGGAACCAAGTTCTATAAAATGTCGGGTAAAAGAAAGCGCAGCCAGTGACCACAGAGCACAACACCGCATCCCACGGACAAGCCTCGCCATAATCAGGAAAGGCGGATGTGACCAAAGAGTACTGCGATGCAAACGATCAATCCGAACGGTTGATTACTGTATGACACACGTACCTTGTCAGCATAATCCCAAACGGTGATACTAACACATCCAGAAACAATCATGCAAGTTTGGACGACGGTCATATAATCCGACCGTTGCTGTTCGAGGTCAGCGGCGGAGGCGGGGAGCGCAATTCTAACATCAAGTTCCGTCACCGCAACCTCAAGACCGAAGGAGGCGAATCTCTCCATGTTAGTCTGGAGCTAGCTCGCAGAAACTTGACCGAGGATGAGGTGGCACTCGAAACCAATGCCGTGAATTGGGACATTAGCTGCCAAGAGATCCTCGACCAGTTGGGCGATCGCATCAATTTTAGAGCCTGTCAGAAAAACGACGATTACAATTACCGAAAACGCAGGGGAGAGTTGGTCGAGCTCACCGGAATGCTCAAGGTTATACTTATCGATATAGAGTTAGCATTTGGGTCGGCGGAGTGGGCCGTTTGCAGTGCGATGTTGACATATGACGAGCCCAAGTTGTCATGCTATAGAACACATAGGCACGGATTGTCCCATCGTCCATCAAAGGTTCTTAAATTCAGAAACCAAGAAGACTCATTCAAGTATGTAGCAGTTAAAGTTCACTAGACCTACCATTAATGATGTCCCAAGTATCTTTGAACAATGTTGCAATAGATGCCGACTTACAACTATCATCAATGGTATTATTCAGCTTCGCATCACGGAAAAAGGGAGTAAACTCACACTTGTCCCGCGTAGTGGGAAACTTCGAGTTTCCATCACTGAAGTCAGGGTATCTAATGACTAAGGGTATCCGCAAATGTGTACCAGGATACCTCTCAATATCTTCCCTGTCGCGCCAACGAAACAATCCCATCCCGGGCCGCCTTTGAAGTTGAAGACGTTTTGTTCCGGTTCAATCGCAATGGAGGAACGAACATACCCACTTCATATCCAGGCGTAAGCTGGTCGAAGATATGCGTGTCGCTCAGGATATTGACACAAGCTGTATCAGCCAATTCCGGGTTGTCAGTGGCTGTACCAAAGTAAAGCTTTCCAGTCGCCCCGGTCGTTCGGATGGCGGAGCTCCTCGCAGTGCTGCCTGAGCCCGCCCGACCAAGGTATGCGAGCGGGGCAAAAAACAAATGATAACGTCATCACAGCACTCGTGTCTGGGGAGTAACATCAGATCTGGTATTTTATCCTATGTCGAGAACAGTCATGCTGCGTTTCCATGTTCCTGATCATGTGTCACGAGCTGGGATTAAGTCTCAGTCTCCAACTGGAGAGTCAGATGGTTAGCAAACTTTCGAATTAATTGCTTACAGAAGTAGCGATGGAAGGCTGAAGGCACCATTAGTCGGTATCATTTTCCCGCTAAAACGTCACAGAGACGGTGTCTGGCATAGTATAGTGACGAAATGATATATCACATATCTTAGCTGGAATGCTGATGAGGAACAAGTAGTGTAACGATCGAATCGACTGTTGAGTTCGGTATCTGAGTTTTAAATCCCCTAGCCTCAATGTCTCGCCTTGCCAAAGATGAGGCTCTCGTACAGCTCAGCGATGTCACTCTGGGTGCATTCGCTTTTGTTCCATCCTCGGAGGTTCTCAATCACTTGATTCGATTTCTGTCGACATGGAGTGGTACCGAGTTGCGTACGGCTCTTCCGATTTAGTACTTCTCGCTTACAGTGTGCGTCCTATCCAGCAAGCTATTCACGGTATAGAACTATGACTTGGAAACAATGTTTTAACGCTCACCTCGTTTTCCAGCTCATCCAGTATACGATGAAGCTCGTTGTCCCGGTTTTGCTGGCGCGGGCAAAATTCCAGCACAGACTAGGCGTGCGAAAAGAACCAACCAGCGGCGTTGCGGCATCGTTCAAAGAGTTTTCCGGTATCATTGGCGATTTTAAAATGCTAGGCAGATTCTGGGGTAAGAGAATACATCTTTGGTGTTACAGATAGATCATCCACTTGGCTAGGTTTACTTCCTATCTTGCAATGGATGATATCCATGGAAAGGGATCCTCCACCAACTCGTGCTCTTCTCATGATTGAGCGTTTACAAGGATGGTCCATGTTAGTGTACTATCCGTTGGAACATCTTTATTACTTGCGTGCTCGCAACCTCATTCCGGCTACAATCTCCCCGACTACCTCTCTCTTTCGACGGAGCTCGAAACAGCTCCATCTTCATGCCAACACCCTTGTCATGTGGTCTTGCCGTGCATGGGCAACATACATCCTCCTCCAGTTTGCGCACTTGATGGAGGACAGAAAGCTCTTACTTATGAAAGAAAAGAATGTAAGGAAGGGAAAGGGCGTCGCATCAGAAGACGAGGAAGATCTGCGAAATAAATGGGATTCTTTCTGGAATGAGGTTGTCGTTAATTCTGCTAATTTACCGTTGGCTCTTCATTGGTGAGTTGCTTTCTCCAAGGCTCGTCGCTTTCTCAAGCTTCTTAAAGGTCCTTTGAACAAGGTGCCTTTACCAACGATGTATGTGTCTGCAAAGGAAAGGGATGGGCTAGCTTATATGTGACTTCAACAGATATGGCTTACTCTTTTTGGATTCGTGAGTGCCGTAGCTTCCTTCAGAAGCGGATGGAAGGCTACTGCCCTTCCTTCCACAAAAGCAACCAAGGCAAATGAAGTGGTAGAAAGTGAACATGGGATTACAAGCGACAAAGAGAAAACTTATCTTGAAGTAATTCTGTTCGATCTTTATTCAGAGGACACGCCGGCTGACCAGTATAATCCAAGTAATGTTCTCACCTTTGTCTTGAACGTGCCAATGGCTCTTTCGCCCCAGACCCAAGTGTGACTAAAATAACTAGCTGGTCAATTTGGTCTGACAGCTTGTCTTGTAGCTGCGAACCGGTCCAAACTCTGAATTCTCTGCAATCAATAACAGTATACTTTTTTGCTATATTTTCTGATTGTCAGCGTTGGCAATACTGCCTTTCGCGTCACAGCTTACAGCTGTTTTCATTTCTCTGTGGAAAGTTGTAAATCGAAAGTCGCGCCTCGGAGAGAGCCGTGCCAGGACCCCAAGCTTGGCTGAGTCTGTGGGAAATGTCACACGTCACTGTTCAGCGCGCACCTCGCTTGGTGGATATCGATACCCCACCACCACCACAATGTGCTACCATTAGTCTATGGTTATCAACAACAATTTATCACAACCATTCCAATAGCTCATAGGATATCCTGACAGCCCTGACATACATTCCATAGTTGTCCATCCCTGTACTGCATTGAGAAATTTCATATTTTGAAACACTTCAAAAGAGTTGGAAATTTTATTGACTTCGAATTTTGCTAGTATAAAGGTAGCATGGATGGTAAGTGCATTACTCTGTTCAATTCATGTAACTAGATACTGTTGGATTTCAATGTTGTATACATAGTTCTATAAGGTACTTGACAGACTCTTCGTTGTCGAAATCCGAAAACCATAATAAACCTGGAAATACAAAAATCATAGCTCTGCTTCGCGTGTGAGCAAGAATTGAAATCCGAATTATGTTACATACCGTTCTCGTGACCGACTCATCCAAGATGCAGGCATCTGTGCGTTGTGGTGGTGCGAGCAAGGTGCATCATGTTTGTGCTGAACAGTGACGCGTGACATTTCCCACAGACTCAGCCAAGCTTGGGGTCCTGGCACGGCTCTCTCCGAGGCGCGACTTTCAATTTACAACTTTCCACAGAGAAATGAAAACAGCTATAACCACGTATGATCCGATTGGGATTAGTTTATTACAATTAGTTGGCTGATGCTGATTGAATACGGGGAATTATCCTATAAGCCCCCAGCGGAATTTGTGGCCCATGCAACGCACGGGCATCCAATCTACGAGAATTCATATTTCAGAAAGCGGACAGTGGGTTTCATATGATACCGGAATGCTCGAATTCGTATCGCAATGAGTGCTACTTTGAACGAGATCTTGGATCCCATGTCTATATGGGGGATGTCTAGATAAGGTCTAAGCATTTGTCTTCCTAGTGTTCCAACTAAACAGAGAGCACAGGGGAAGCCTCGTATTCGTTCTGAATTTCCTGCAGAAAAGACAACATCTGTTCAAAAAATTTAACCACGAACTCGGAACAAATATCCGGTGCTACGACCTACGTATTGGTGGCGCTGGGCTCCCATCGTCTTGCCTAGTTCCGTCTTGAGTCTCTCCTGTATATGAAGAAGCTTGTCGTCAAAGTGCTGGATGGCGGAGTTATTACGGCCAGGTGGGGTATGCAAAGGTCTGGAATCATGAGGTATGTAAGTCGACATGTAAGCT
The DNA here is from genome assembly GCA_038094375.1 of Tubosaeta aff. heterosetosa. Classification (NCBI taxonomy): domain Eukaryota; kingdom Fungi; phylum Basidiomycota; class Agaricomycetes; order Boletales; family Boletaceae; genus Tubosaeta; species Tubosaeta aff. heterosetosa. The sequence continues at coordinate 10,025 of JBBPUC010000024.1, forward strand.
GGCCATACTCACTGGTTCACGGCTGCACTGTACGCCGCGCACCGCATTATTCCTATGGTATATGCTGCCTCAAGGCTGAAAGGGTTTCATACAGTATGACCCACCGAATGCTCCAATTGCATCTAAACGGTCGGCATCCTGAACACAATGAAGCTCTAGACAGGAACTATGCCATTCTTCAAGTTTGCCACTTTCGCGCAGCCTCTTCTCAGTCGTCCACGACACATTCTCCACGATTTTCGCGATTAAAGCAGCCCGGCCATCGGATATCAGGTCCAATGCGTAGTCCCTGACCAACGATTGGAAGAATGGGAGAAAGTATGCGTAAGGGTCCGCAGCTTCAGCTGCTGAAACATATTTTTTGTCCAGTACATCGTGCAAGAGTGCGGCAACTTCTACGACAAGCAGATCGGGATTCTTATGCGGAAGTGAGCGCGCAAGAGACAAGGCTGTCTTCCTTACGCGTTGTACTGATCCCATGAAAGATTTCAAGTCAAATGGACTGAGGATGCAAGGGTTCACATGTCATACCGTGAAACGCATCGTGAGAGGGATCATAGCGAGCCATTGTGGCAATCATCAGTTTCTCTGCTGCAGCAAGGGCAAGTTGTTCAGTTGCGGAAGGATACACGTACTGAGTCATGTCGCTGATTGAAAGCCTTTGATGGTTGTCCAACTTTATGTCGGATTTCGGGCGGCCTCCGACGCATAACTGGTTACCCACACTCCTACTCTCGTGTCCCTCTGATAGCGAGTCGAAATATGGGAGTGCTCAAAGGACATACCATACTTTTTGTCGCTCTTTTACTGTGTTTTGCACTGACTACACACACCGTACTCTGTTCTGAACAGCCCAAGTTAGTCGTACGGGTGAATATCTCAATAATCTTGCAAAACACTCTACGCTGCTGACCATTTGGCTTTTTACCAATAACCAGGACTCCGACATTCATGACTGTGCTGCAGTAGAGAAACTGAGCGACCTCAAACGCGCTGTGGAGGATAATGAATCTCCCGTCATGCGACAAGTATTCAGTTGGTTGTTTCCCTTTGGTCCTGGCTGGAATGCAGGTGTGTTATTTCCGTTTAGGGATCTCCTGACACGTTCGTGAATATCTGTCGCAGTTCTGGGGACCTTTTACATCAGTTCGTACGTCTATTCAACCACAAGATGATCCCGAAGCCTGGTTTGCTCAGTCCACCAACGTTTCAGGGTGCCTAACTTTATCCTTGCATTCATTCCCGCGGAAATCGATGCAAATACCCTCAACACTATGACCGCGTTCGCCGTTAGTTTCCGTCTTCGATCAATATCTGTGATTATCTGATCTTACCAATTGTGCAGACAGGCGGCCTCCTGTCTGACGTCTTCCTACACCTAATACCGCATGCGTTCCTTGGCGAGCATCAAGATTCGGGTGTAAATTTCGTTATGGTGGAAGACAAACGAAACATATTGATCGGGTATGTGATCATTGATTGACACACGCTTTAATGACTCAATCGTGCTCGCTAGGCTGGGGATTTTTATCGGGTTTTCCGCCTTTTTCATCATGGAGAAGTCATTGCGAGTTCTTGGTGGTGATGAAGGAGCCGAAGGCCGTTCGCATGGCCATTCTCACTCACACTCAGATGTCGATACATCGGTTAATGCCGTTGCTTCTGGTATATCGATCACACCTTCGGCTGATGGCCTGCGGCCCAGAGGCGGCGAGAAAGAGTCAGGAAATAGCCAATTAAAACAAGTCGATCTGTTGCAGGCAAGCACGAGCACTGGCCCTTCGAAGCTTTCGGCATATCTAAATCTTTTTGGTGACTTCGTCCATAATATGTGCGATCGGTTTCTCCGCTGTGTTATTGCCCATATTGATCCACTTTCACAGAACAGATGGGCTCGCGTAAGTCACCAAGCACGTGCGGAGATTCTGCTGAGTTTTTCCCTAGTATGGCAGCATCCTTTTATTCTTCTCCCCTGATTGGTGCGACCACTACCCTGGCATGCTTCGCCCACGAGATACCTCACGAGATCGCCGACTATTCAATCCTAGTTCGCAGCGGATTTAGTAAGCGACAGGCTATGCAATCGCAGTTTTTGACCGCCATTGGTGCATTTGTACGTCTTCATAATTACGAGGGGCGCTGCGCTCAGATTTTGCGTTCAATCTTGATTAGGTTGGGTAAGTGCTTCGGGCGATGCTGGTGGTACCTCCCTGACCTTCTCCACAACAGGACCTTTATGGGGATAGCGATTCACAATCTATCAGCTTCCGGAACGGGGCCAGCGTCGGTTGATTTGGCGGCCGGCGTGAGACAGGATGCTTCCGGAATCCTCGGTACTACGACGCAGCTTGCGGACTTGGTACGTTTATAGCTAAGGTTGTTTGTCAAAGCATTTGATGGGACGTAGGTAATACCCTTTGTCGCCGGAGGTTTTCTATATATCGGCGCGGTTGCCGTGTTACCTACGTGAGTCTTTTCGTCTATGATTTGTGTTGATCAGTGCATGATTTGTCACGGCAATCAGATTGCTAGCGGAGAGTAAAAGCGGAGCGCAGGCGTTGCGTGAGGTATGGCAGTTTTCTTGTTACGGTACCTTGAGGTGATTGATGAAACTTCTCAAGTTTGGAGCGATGGCTTTCGGCGTCTTATGCATGTTCTTAGTGGCGTAAGTCATCGAATCTGTCCGACTGTCCTGCTCTTACGCTGTTTGACCTATTTTCAGATGGAACGAGTAGATGCGAGGCTCGCACCGCAGTTAGTACAAATCCTCCCAGTGTGTAGAGTACGGTACGATCAGACATCTGTACTTGGGCGGGGGAAGGTATGCCGTGAACCGTTAAATTAAAGGGTCGCATGTACCTTCTTGTTCTTTCATCTACGGATGGATCTAGGAGTGTGGCTGGTGTCGTGGCAATGCCGACGAACGTGCGTGCCGCTGTGGCGGCCGTTGGTCCACCTTCATTCATTATTTCCTACTCGACACCGTAATTTCAGACACACGACCACTTGCTCCCAAAAATCTCTCAAAAAACCTCCATTCTCTTCCGACGCCCACCACCACGCACCCCATCTGCTACATTAACTCCTCACACAACCCCTTGTGTCTCCCACACCATCACCTTCTCCACCGGAATCGCTCCATCAGTACAGAGCGTGCTTTGTCTTCATTCCACCACCAGCCTTAAGTCTGCAAAATCGCGAGACGGTCCGGAACACTCCCCTCCTCTCTTACACCCTGAACTTGCTCATAAAGGCTTCCAGCTCATCCTAAATAATGGGTACGAAAGGGCGCGAAGTGCCTCGCGTGGTCTGTTGCGCAATCCCGATTGCGAGTACCGCAAATAAGGTGCTTGTCGTTACAAGTCGAAAACGTCAAGACTTGTGGGTCTGTGCGTACCTTCTTCATTCTTCCACCGTTCCTTCATCCATTATAATCCCCACGCACGTGCCACACGTATTGGTTCCTGCCGGGGCTTTGGTCAGACGATCATGTTGCCTTCGCATCTGACGCGTTGCTCTTATAGTACCAAAAGGGGGCTGGGAGTCCTCAGATGTAATATTGGAGGCCGCTGCCTCGCGAGAAGCCTTAGAAGAAGGTCTCACCATTTGTCCTTCTATCCGTCTTCTCATCTCCTAATGAATGTCCTATTCCTACCATCGCTCTTGACTTTCAGCGGGCGTTCGTGGCAGAATTACGAGATACGTAACGACCATCAAGTCGCCCTCAACAACGTATCACTTCTACGAGCTTGAAGTGTCGTCATTAGACAAGGACTGGCTCGAAAGCAAAGAACGAAGAAGAGAATGGGTCGACTACGCTGAAGCATCTCGAAGAGTCGCATGGAAGCCTGAGCTTGCACAGGGGTTATCCCTGTCGTCGTTGGCCCCCCAACGGTAGAATCTCGCAGTCATTCGTTTGCTACGCTACTGTGCGATCTTCAGGTTCTCGTGGAGCACCACACGTTAAATTTTGCTGGACATATCGACGTCAGCACCGTGTTTCTTAGATGTCGACGAATCCTGACCGTATACTCTACGCTTTTTCTTAACTATACCACGATTTTCCCTTAACCCCATCGCACCCCTCGACCTTGCATAGTCTGACCTCTGATGTATCACTTATACTACCATCTCACGGCGTTTTCAACATAGATTCGTGGTTTTGCTAAACAAAATTCCCATATACAATTATCTAGATGTTTGCCGTGCGGATGAAGTGTGCTTTCCAACACTCTGTAAGCGGAATCCGTTGTAATTTCGGCAATGATTTTACTGACTTTTTCTTTTCTTTTCTTTATTTTTTTATCCTTTCTGGTAGCTTTCTGCTCACATTTGTTAGGTCAGACCACACGAACGATTGAATTCGGGAGGGGTCATTGACCTTCCTGGTTTGCCAAAAATTTTTGTGCCTTCTTTTTCACAGAACGCCCGCTCAGCTCTCCGCCCTTAAATTATTGATCCAGTAAGCTTATTCCTGTACTCTAATAGCCACCTACTAACAAGGAGCCATGTGGTAACTAGGCGACAACTCGTACCTATCAGCAATTTTTTGAGCGCCTACCCTGACCTGGCCTCACGATAGAGCGTTAACGCCGACGTGCCATATTTCCTTCCTGCGATCTCCGGTGGTCGCCGTATGCCGCTATCGGGGCCGCGAGTCGGTTTGTCCCGTTGAAAGGAGCTGGTAGTTACAATGACCCGCCTTACAAGGTAGGTCGGATAGATCGGAGGGGACTGCATGTGACCACGTTCGTCAATGAATACTTTTGTTTGGTTCTGGAAGGTCATTGGGGGATATGATGGTCTTGAGTTCTCGGAGATGAGCTGGATCACATGTTCCGGTTGATCTTGCTAAAAACGAGTTCAGACGGACAGCCGTGCCTGCAGGGATTTTTTGAAATTGCGAGAAAGAAACCGCAGTGAATGACAGCTGGACAGTAGATCCTCGCCGAGAATGGTTCATTTCCAATGTCGACTTCACGTGCAACATTTCTACTTTTCTGTGGACGGTCTTTAGGGGCCTTGCAATCTCCGAGTCCCCCCGGCCGACAGAACGGTTGGTCAACTAGAAAGTGTAGCCACATGATCTCCCTAAACCGGAAACCCACATGTGGGGAAGCCCAGCCACAAGGCTTAGACAACCCACAAGCCGTCGACTCAGCCCACCCGCCGTCGACAACGTGCACCGTCCATCCCGCTGGTCATCCATCCATCCTTGCCTGCTCTGCACCACATACAATGTCTCTCTTGACTCCCTCAGAGTCCCGCGCATTCCAGACATTTCTAGATGCTGCTGCGTTCCCCGTCGACTGGAGCATGCAGCTGGAGATCTCCCATGAGCACATGCCACCCGCTCGCGGAAGAGAAGCCCTTTCAAAGGCAACCAAAGATCTCATGCTGCTGGACGGGGACAACTGGCGCTTCCCCCCCGGTCCTTACTCGACCACTGACCACCCGGCGTCCTCGGTACACAAGCAATCACAAGTGCAGACACACCCGCGTGCTCTGGTGCGCTCGGCAAGGCAGAAACAGTCTTTGGATAGCAATGCCGATGAAGCCGAGGTAGCATATTCACGTGCGGGGTCGCACAGCCAGCTTGCGCAACTTCCTTTCTATCATGTCATCAATTCCACTGCAGATTCCAAGCGAAGCCATGCAGATCCCTCTTCATATGATCCCTCTTCGTCGTCTTCGTCGTCAAGGCAATCTCCCGTGGATCTATTATCCTCGACGACGAGGATCCCGCCGTCAGCCAAGCGGTCCCCCCCTTTCGATGCAAGACCGTCGAACAAGCGACATCGTCCCTCCACTTCCCAAAATCTCGCTGACGAGGCCCAACTACTACCACAAAACAAGGCAGCGTTGTTATCCCCATCCCAGAAAAAGGCCAATCATATCCAGTCCGAGCAAAAACGCAGGGCAAATATCCGCCGTGGTTACGATGCCCTTTGTGAAACTGTGCCAGCCCTCAGAGAAGCCTGTCAGGCGGAAGACGAGCAACAGCTCGCAGAGGGTAAACCCAAAAATAGGCGAAGGGGAAAGGGAAAGTCCAAGAGCGATGAGGGTGAAAAGATTGATGGACGGGCGGGACCCAGAAGCGAGAATGTCGTGCTATCGAAAAGTAAGTAACCTCGTTTACAGTCTACATATCCTCATCTGTCTCTCTAGCCATCGATTATCTTCACGAGCTGCTATCGGAGCGGGAGGCTTTGATGCAACGACTCCTCGTGGCTCGCAACGCCTTGCCGCCCAATCACCCACTACTTCAGTCACGGCCAGACGCACCCCTTCCGCTGTGGGAGCGAAAGTGGTCTGGTGGGGAGAAAGGAAACGATGACGATGACGACGATGACGACGACTAGGTGCGGTGGTTTCGTCATCGGGAGCCCAAGCGCAGTGCGTTGCTGTCTGCTTAGCTCTTAGCAAGCCCGGAGGGATAGGCTCGAAAGGGATCCATCATTATACTTAAGTTAATTGGGTTGTATTGAGCGTAAATGTTGATGAGTGTTCTTGGTAGTGTATACGTAGATACCTTTAGATTATAACATAACCTTTACTACTTGACTCAACACCACGAAATGTCGGACACCCCTCGAGGGTCCCGGAAACGAAAATATCACTCTGTACGAGTCCATACAAGTGCATGAATATTGGTGCCTTACTTGCGTAGAATGGCCCAACGCCCACTTGGGTAAAACGGTCTATCGAGGGCCCAGGCGTTTGGGCCAGCTGTGTCAAGGGAAAAGAAAAACAAACTGTTGGCGAGCTATATGACTTGTTCGAGTCGGTGAGAATCCCCCCTTGCCCATCGAACGTCGCGTCAATCATGATCAGCTAGCCGCTGAACTATGGCCAGTGGAAGTGGAGGCAAAGGATCGGATAGAAGGACACGAAGGACACCATGCCTTGGATAACGAAGAGGACAGCCTCGATTTTGAAGCTCTCGTTGCACAAGAACTGGCTGCCATCAAGCGCCCGCGGATAGAAAGACGATTTGGTGGGCAGTCGATCGGCCGTTTTTCTCGTTGCAGCTAACCTCCTCTCTCGAGTGAATTGCCAGACAAACACCCCTTGCGGTGAGGACGACATCGTCGACCGGGATGGCAAGCTAATTCTACTCAGTGGTCTTTATTTCTTGTCGGCCCCCAACAGATCCAGTCAAGTTGATCGTCACGCATGCCGAGAACGTTCGGAAGACGGGTGCGGCACGAACAAGGTGCGGATCCCAACGATCAATGTTCACTCGGTCACCACTTCTACGCCATCAAAAGGTATACACATAGGCTCATTCCGGTTTCTGGTTCTTGTGTGGCAAACCTCCCAGAAATACATTCTCTATGCCAGCGTGTATTCGCATCGTTTTTTGCCGAAGACAAAGAGCATACGGACACCTCTCAAGTACACAAGGCAGGTTCACTGCTTTCGGCTTGCATGATCAGCTGCCAACCCACTTCTCAGTACAAAATTGAACTCCGAGTGCGGAATCATAACACGTTGACTCGGATGAGTGTCATCGAAGAAATAGCGAAATGCATGCCGGCCAACTATGTGGTCGACCTTGACCATCCGGATGTCTTTGTTCTCGTTGAGGTCTTCAAGGTGCGCCGTCCGTCTTGCCAGCGCGACATACTTAGAGACGGGCTCCAGAGTATATGCGGAGTAAGCATCCTGAGGGATTACTACAAATACCACAAGTTCAACGTTATGACGCTGGCTAATGAAAAGAATGGGGCAGAGAACTTCAAGCCTGAAGCAGGGCGCGTCCAGGGTAAGTAGATTGATCAAGGAGACTTGACGTAGGGTGGAGATCGCCAGTCAGACAAGGCTCAACAGGGACAAAATGTAAAATATATCTGTAAATTGATGGAGTCCCTGATCAAAGCTGAGGCCGAGTAGGGACTTGCCTGATTTGGGAGTGTAGGCTTACCGCGCGCTTTCACTTTGATCGTGCCACCCCAACTAACGCGTGATCCTTCCCTCCAGCATGGCTGACCCAGTGGACTCGATGCTCGATCTCATGCGGCGCCTCCCACCAACCCGCGTAGAAGAGAATATCAACTCTCTCATTCGGATCTGCCCAGACTACTCGGACGATCTTCTCGGTAGTGTCGACCAGCCGCTCAAAGTTTTGACGGATCGCGCAACAGGACGGGAGTATCTTGCCTGTGATTACAACAGGGATGGTGACAGCTATCGGTGGGTGTGCCTTTTGGCGCCAAAGTTCTCTTTCGTCATGCTGTTCGTGGCGCAAGCCATGATGGAGCTACGAGCTCGTCTAAAGATTCAATGTCCTGAAATCTCTCGTACAGTGCAACTAACACGTGCCCGTAGATCGCCGTGGTCCAACGAGTATGATCCTCCTTTAGAGGACGGGACTACCCCGAGTCCGAAACTGCGCAAATTAGAAATCACGGCGAATGAGGCTTTCGACACATATAGAGAACTGTGCGTCTTCCAGCCCGCGGTGACATTCATATAGATCACCCTTGCTACACGCCACAGGTATTACGAAGGGGGAGTTTCTTCCGTCTACCTTTGGGAACTCGAGGACGGTGGATTCGCCGGGGTAGTACTACTTAAAAAGGGTGGGCATACAACAATTCCGTACACTCCGCCCTGCGAGTCAGGGCCGGGTACTGATTGAGCATCTTTTCAGTGATGAATCCTGCGAGCCCAGATGAGCCTGCAGGATCATGGGATTCCATACATGTCTTTGAGACGGCTGAGCGCGGCAGGCAAGCACATTACAAACTGACATCCACGGTCATGCTCCACCTCGTCACCCGACACACCGACGATGCCCAAGCCAATATCGTTGCTAGCCAAGAGAAGAAGGCTTCTGATTACGGCTCGAAGTCATCGGGAGAAGTCAATTTGAGCGGGAGCATGACTCGACAGGTGATTTGCTACCAATACACCATCCAAGCCCTCTTGACTTGGTATAACTCATAACAGACGGAGCAAGACTGGCCCTTGCAGGATTCTTCATCGCATATCACCAATACCGGAAAGATGATCGAAGAAATGGAGATCAAAATGCGTAACCTTCTTCAAGAGGTCTGTTTTGTTTTTCTGATAAAACGATAACTGATGGGATCACCCTATGACAGGTGTACTTTGGGAAAACCCGTGATATTGTGTATGACCTCCGTAGTGTGGACGATCTAGACAATGCAAGAAAGCAAAGGGAGCTACAGAAAGAGCTTGTTGGGTTTATCAAGCGGTAAATTTGATACCTTACAATAGCATGTAATTACTGCGCTGGCAATCGCGAAAATGATGATGGCTGCCATATCAACGGCCCGCCAGTTGGGCATCGGCGATAGGATTTGCATGGATCGTTACCTAAAAATTGTTCAGGCGTCGTCGTACGTACGGATGATGTCCTACATGGGTGACTTTAATTTCAGAAAGGGGCCGGTTTTTGTTGTTGACAGGAACACGCTCCATCGAGTCTAGCGTGGAGTCGGTGCCGTCAATCACTTTTCCAAAAATTGTGTATTTATTATCGAGATGTGGTTGTTTTGCGTAAGTCACGAAAAACTGTGATTTGTTCGAATCGGGGCCAGAATTTGCCATTGCGACCACACCGCGGTTGTTGAACTATCGTCGAGTGTTATAGCAGAAGCAAAATTGTACGGGAAGGTCCCGCACCTTGAGTGTGGACCGGATTTCATCTGCAAAGGGTTTGCCCCATATGCTCTGGCCACCTTTACCCGAGCCAGACGGGTCACCTGTTTGAACCATGAAGCCTTTGATATTTCTGTGAAATATGCAATTGTCATAATATCCGGACGCGCAGAGGGCCAGAAAATTCTGGGCGGAGGGATAAGAAACATGAATTGCCGGAATGAGATCACATACTTCTGCGGCTTTTGGAACCGCCTCGCAGAACACCTCGATCTTGAAATGAATGGTAGACACGTTCAGGTGGAGTCTGGCAAAGCATACCTTGAGGTCGCCGTGGGACGTATGGAATGTTACAGACTGGCGGAGGTGAGTATATGCGCGTTGTTGGCGGATCGGAAAGAACTTACCATTGCGTGACAAGTAACGCGTGACTCATTGTGGAGATTAGTTGACCCGCGGCTTGTCAAACGCGAAACACTCGGTCGACGCACCGGTCGTCGCACGAACGGCCGTTTTTCGTTTCTTACTGCCACCACGATGATACGAACATCCTCCATCCGCAGCCAGGATGATCCTCTATCCATCGCCCTCCGCCCTCCACCATCTGAGACTGAAACCGACCGCCAAGCACGTCTACAGCGAGAAGCGGAGGCTCGTCGCATATCTGAACAAATCGATGAAGAACTCAGAAGTGAGCGCGAGAAGCTGAAAAAGTATAAGAGTGACGTTAAGGTACCATTTATCATGCATATATGTTTTATCCGCAGGCGTCTGATCTTGTCTCGTCTCCAAGTTGCTACTCTTGGGCCAGGCCGAGTCGGGCAAGTCGACTTTGCAGAAACAGTTCCAACTCATGTATAGCCCTGCTTCGCTCGAGACAGAGCGCATGTCCTGGAGGACTGTTGTATACTTCAACATTGTCCGTTCTATCAAAAAGATTCTTGGCACCTTGGAGGTCTGGGATGACATGGACGACGGTTCCGACTCCCAGAGTACGATGGAACGCCAGGAACTCAGTCAAGATGAACCCCTCTTAGTCGGGACCACTCGTGCCAGCTTCGTGGATTTCCATCTTGGGGCACTCTCTGCGGATCTGGCACCTCCATGCCCCTCCGCTCTAAGCCCTACGAGGTCCTCTATATCTGATCTGCGCAACCGCCTTAGGGTCATAGTAAACACCGAACCCCAGTTGGCTGACCGGCTCAGCGGAGGTGTCGCCGTGTCAGGATCCGGAAAAGGGGAAGTTTACGTTCGCAGCGGGTGGCAGGCAAGAACTATTCACGCTGGCCAAAGGCTCGTTGGAAGACGATCCAAACGTGTTGAAATGGAAAACGCGGAACAGCTCACTGAGCGTCCCGGTTCAATCACGTCGCCCAGTGTCAATTCAGATGCTCTAGTCGAAGAAGTCGCTACCATGTTAAACCAGTCACAGGAAGACATAATAGCGCTTTGGGAGCACCCGGTTGTCCGTGCCTTGATTGCAAAAAGGAAATTGAAGCTCGACGAGTGGTCGGAATTGTAAGTGTGCGCATATATGCGTGTATTTTACTCACAGTTCATCTCCGTAGCTTCCTGAACAATATCGCGCGCATCTCCGCTCGAGAATATATTCCATCGACAGGTTAGTTCAAATGGGCGGGGTTATACCACAACTGGCTGACATGCACTAGATGACATCCTTCACGCTCGTATCCAGACGATGGGTGTCGCTGAACACATTTTTGATGTCGATATCCACGGAAAAAGCGTATCGTGGCACCTCTTTGACGTAGGCGGTGCCAGGGGGCAGCGTCATACGTGGGTGCCATATTTCGATGACGCAAATGCCATCATATTTGTGAGCCCAATTAGCGCTTTTGACCAAGTACGTTCTCCATGGCGAATGCGCACTTAATTCGATACCATGATCCCGAATGTAGTACCTTGAAGAGGACCCTCGCACAAACCGCATCGACGATTCCTTACAGCTCTTCACTCAAATCTGTTCCAACCAGCTCCTCAAAAGAGTCCACCTGGTTTTGTTCCTTAGTACGTGCCGTTTCACATTTTAACAGTAAGTACTAAGTGAATATCGGATCAAAGACAAGACCGATATTCTAAGGAAAAAACTTGAGCAAGGCCTGTCGGTCTCCAAATAGTAGGTGCACGTTTTCTTGTCTTCATTCCAGCATCTCACATGGTCAAGTATTCTGTCATACGGTGATCGCCCCAACGAGTACGAGTCGGTCGTGCAATACTTCCGTGCCCACTTCTTGCAGGTCCATAGAAGAAATAACGAGAACCGACGGGTCCTGTACACACACCTGACCAATGTTACGGTTAGTCTCTTCATTCAGGACAAATTAAATCTGATTTATGCATATACATGACAGGACACAAGAGCCACGCAGAGCATCATCGGTAACGGTGAGTACACAGCTCGTCAACCGCGGTTTACCCCTGCTCATGGATATCGTGTAGTGCGGGACTCCATATTCAGAGGTTACCTACAATCTGCCGCCTTGGTCTGATTCGATTCTACTTTCCACTTTTGTTATCAAGTCTCAGTGTTTCTTGTGTTCATTGACATTCCGTTGGCCGTCGCCTGCCGAACCGTTATCATACAGTACATCCATCATTCCTTGTATTGCTCTGCTTGCGCTATTTGCCTCGTGCATTCAAACGTTGGTGCTTGCATATCCGTTCCATTTCCGCCCCTTTGGGTTAAATGGGTTGCTGCACCACGTTTGTTCATATTATTGTTGTTTAAGTTAATTGCCCATAGTATTGTACCAGACCCAGGCAAGTCCCTCCTTGGCTTTATTGGGTATCCTTTGGCAGTGTACTTCCTGTGTGGAGTTGTATGTGTCCATGATGGTCCCATCCTTGCTGTATCATTCAAATTCAAAGCTGTTGGTACGACAAAATCAGCTCCTTGCTTCAGCCTACTCTCCATCTAATCGCTGAGATCATCTCGCCGCCGAGTCATGCAGAACGATACCGAGCTCAGACTCACCTTCTTTCCTCCGCTTCACCATCAACGCAGAATATGGATCCTAGACATCCTCCGACGTGAACGACTCACCGAGGTTTGTACGATGCTCTGAATCCAGTCTGTTTGCGCTTACACTACCACTCATACAAACGTCCAGATCCTGGACATCGGATGCGGCGAGGGACCTCTCCTCGCATCGCTTTGCCAGCCCGCCCCGTGGCTTCCGAGTCACTTTCAAGACGACGATCATGAACTGGCCGCGCTCTTCTCCAACGTAGGCCTCAACGATCACGAGACCCCCGATTTGCATGCGACACGTGTCGCAGGACTCGACATCTCCTCCACCCAGCTTGAGATCGCCGCACAGTGCACATCTCCGGCGTCCGTTAACCCTCTGTATACGCGCTGGGAGCCCCTCGACGTCGAGCTGTGGAAAGGCAGCGTCGACACGATCAACCCCGCGCTCGTCGGCATACAGTGTATTGTTGCCAGCGAACTGTAAGCGCTCGTCGCGTCGTGCTGTCCGGCTCACCAACACCCGGTAGCATCGAGCATTTGACAGACGACGTCCTCGTCCACGTTGCCCCTATCGTATTGGGTGTATACCAGCCACGCGTGTTCCTAGTCACGACACCTTCCTACACGTTCAATCAGCGTTGGGCCCCACCGGGATCTACGGATCCAAAAGGATATCCCGACCCAACGGGTCGCACGAACCGCGTATTTCGACACCCCGATCACAAGTTCGAATGGACCATTGACGAATTCGTCCAGTGGTGCAATGGAATTGCCCACCAGTGGGGATACATGGCAGAGACCGCAACCATAGGACTGACCAAAGAACAGGACCCTTGGGGTCGGGATGGCGTCGTTGGCGGTGCTACTCAGGTTGCATCATTCAGACGCCTGGACAACCGTTTCTCCAAGGCGGCGAGGGAATATGGGATGCAGGGCGTTCGTGGCGCAGTCAAAGAACCCCATATGCTGATGGCGAGACATCGCCACGAAGCGCATCCACGCGCGGGATACCCATCAGGCTGGCAAGAGATAGAGGAGGCAATGGTCCTCAAGTTTCAACAATGGCGGGAAAGAAGCCTTGTGGTTCAGGAGCTCTGGTTCGCGGATAACCTGCCCATTCTGTGTGGTGGATCTATAGAAGTGATGCTCAACGCTGCAGAACAAAGTACTGAGCTAGAGCTGGAGAGAATTGCTGGCCAGCAACGCGGAAACTGGAGAATTCAACTAATTGGAAAGCTTACCGAGCTGATTCCCGAACAAATCACACCAGTGGAGAGTAATGAGATAATGTGCGAGGAGGAAGTGGACTATGATGTAGAAGAAAACTCATTCGACTCTGGGGTGCACATGGGTGTGGCCTCCGATGCTACCACATGGCGCCCCGAAGACACTAGCTGTGCTCAAGGCGGGTTCACAGGTTGGAACGGGGGTTGGGGAAGCACCATTCGCTCAGAATGGGGAGAAGAGCCATAAATTCCATCAACTTGTCTTGGTATGGGTCTTTTGGCAGCGGACCTAGATTAGTATCTACCCTGTGTACATCTAACAGAGCTGAGATTGTCAAAACGAGCTGGAGAAACAAGTATATGACTGACTAATATCGAAGCTATGAGTTGTGACCAAACATCGATACCCGTCAGACCTCCAACACGGATCGAATAGGCACTGCGTTTATTCATAGTTGAGTTGGAGCTGCAAGGTATGGGGACATAATACACGAACTAATGAGAGGGTGCAATTGTGCCATGTAGGTGATCATCCACATGAGATAGCAAGATGCAAGCGTAAGCAGAACGGCAGTTCGGACAGTTCTGGATGAACATGCAGCGGCTGAGTGCGCCCCCAATCCAATGGCAGGGTAAACTCACGTTTGTTGGGGACCCTTTGGGACGAATAAGTAGCCGCACGCCATTAGCCCCAAGACAACGACGAGAATGAAGACGACGGGAAACATGGAGGCCATGAGCTGAATGATGGTCTCAAGTCAAGTGGTTTTGAATCACGTGACAATATTTCGTGGTATTATGTGCGGGTATACTAACAAGCGAAACTGTACTTAATCGGACGCCCGACGTCTAAAGCAAATATTTCGAGGTTTCTTGGGCATGGTGATCATAGTCTAATGGAGAAAAACTAAGCGGCAGCACAGCAGAGAACGAAGGGAAACATACATGATAGTTGTGCTCAGGCAGCCCGTGTTCTAACCGGATCTCTACTTGACGCAACATAGTTGAAATAATAGTTCCCAGTTGCAAGTACGCGAACTTGACAAGGGAAAAATAAGCTGATATCGAGCAAGAATACGATCATAGCTTACTTGCTCGCCAATACAGCGGTGTCGGCCAGCACCGAACGGTTGGTAAGGGCTTTCTGTGCCCTTGCTTACGGCACCGAATCCATAATCGATCTTTTCGCCATTCTCATCCACGTATGCTTTGAAAGCCTGAGCCGCAACACCGTCTGGATCGCTCCATCTAGTTGGATTCCAGGCCTTTGGATGGAGCCATATTTGTGGATCGACTTGGCTGACAGACGGAGAAGCAAGAACGTAGTGGCCGCGGGGAACAACATAGGTGCCGTCTTTCGAGGGAGCGGCGAGAGTCGGGGGGACAGGAACGTCAGAACGAACATAGCGCATGATACTATGGATTGGTGGATGGAGGCGCAAAGTTTCCCGAATGACAGAATCCAACACAGGCAATTCACGAAGTTCCTCGTAGGTCATACTCCTGAATGTGCCGTCGGGGTTGCCAAAGTATTTCACCTGTTCCTGATAGAGGGCCTCCCTGCACAATGTGATACATAGGAGTCCTTGCATAAGAGAACAGCGTACTTACTGTACTTGCTGGTCGTTCGCGAGGTGAAGCAGAGCCCAAGAGCCGGTAGCTGAACTGGTGTGTTGGCCCGCCATGAGAACGGCAATTAAGATATGAGCGATTTCGTGGTTTGGAAGTTCTTTGCCGTTCCGATACTTTTGAGTGATAAGCGCAGAAATCAGGTCTTGTGCATCCTGTCGCACACGTGAGCGGAAAACTGGACACACTTGGGGTCAAGACTCACGTCACCAATCTCCTTGCGGTTTTGGATTATGTCGACATAGAATGCACTCATTTTCTTGTGAGCTTCATCCCGTTTACGATAGCTCTCCAAAGGAAGGTTCGGGAAAAGGAAATTCAGCGGTGTGAATCCACCATCCAAATCATGAAACAGATCTGAGAATGACTTGTCCAAGTTTGCGCGAACCTCGCTACCTTGAAGCGTCCGCGAAGCAGTCAAAATCGTGATTTGTGCGACAATATCCGTGGCGTCAAAATATCCCCATTTGTTTGTATCGTTCAATTGAAAGGTGGAGAATGCTGGATCAGTCTCCATAAAGTGTTTGACCTCCTCTTCGATCATACCGACATAGGCGCGGAAGTTTTCGATTGAAAGACCAACTTTAACAAACTTTTTCTGCTCCATGAACAGCTCGTTTGGAACGTCGTAGACAACGTCTTTACCAAAGACAGGGGTCGTAAGGTGCTAAAAGACGGTAAGCCACCGAAGAGGTGAAATTGAAACTTGCTCGCCTTGTATGCATCCTCGGCTGAAAAGGCCGTGGATTTACCACCGAGAACAAAATTATTACCCTTGGCACCGAGCGCAACAGTAATTTTGCGACCCAGCAAAACAAATGTGAAGACATCCCCATACTGACAAGCGCGCAGTTAAACAAAGAGCTGGCACGCGAGGGGTACGTGCCGTACCTTCTCTTTGCATCGGGCGAAGAAATTCAATGGATCATTGCCATACGCCAACGCAGAGCCAACGATGGGCACTATGTGGAATACTTCTGGAGGCAGGGAGCGGTCACGAGGAAGAACCTGCGAACGCGTCAATTGACAGCTCAACATCAGGTATCGAACGCATACCAACTGTCTAAGAACGTTCAAGACAATGGCAATGATGGGTGAACAAATGATGGCGAGCATAACAGCGCGCCCTGGAGAGTCGGTGATGTGGCCATGCGCAGAGTCCAGCACAGTGGCCACGTAGCCCGCGACGGGCATCGTGCTGTTGACCGACATTTGGGAAAGAAACCTACTGCAAGCGAGAGACTCGCGAGAGTAGTTATTGCTCTTTTATTGCTTAGTCAGCAACTTATTTTACGGAATGAAATCAGGCCACCCGAAAAAAAAGTGAAACGTTGCCGAGCATAGAAATACAATCAGACCACAATCATTATTCGATAAAATATGCTCAACTCTCTCTAAATGACAAATAAAGTTGTGGTTGTGGACCCAGTTCAACACCTTTTATCTCAACATTCGCGACGTCGCCAACTCCCAATACCTCACCTGACCGCGCAGGTAATGACCCAAACACCCCAAGCGTAGGTATATGGCAGACAAATGAGCTGACCGTTCCACTTCCGTCTAGACGCACACCAGAAACAGTGGCCTTTAGGAATCGTAACGGATCGTGGCGGTCAGTGGCTGGATTGGGGTTTTCCATGAAGCGTTTGATATACAAGTGGGACCAAAAATCAGCGTGGAGTCTCTCTGCCCGCTTGGTTTCCCTTTCCTTTTTCTTGACCTCAGACGCATACTCCTCTAGCCACGCTGGTGAGAATGATGGTGTGTTCGTCCCGGGATTTAATAGGGCATGCTTGATCTGCCAATGTGCAACGAGATCGTTGTATCGTCGTAGGGGTGACGTGACACGAATATAGCCTTCGCCGTCCGGAATTCCCATGCTCCAATGCATCGCAGGTTCAAGCGTGTGTTCCACAGGTGGAATAAACAACTTGGACTTTTGTACGGCGTAGAAATCCACGAAGCCATCAGAGTCCCGCATTTCCGAAAGTCTGTGGACAGCACGAGGATCCCCAAGACACACGGGCGGTCTGGACGATCTTCTCAGCATTGGGACATTGTGCTCGGAAGACCAACGAGAAGCCACACGACACGCAGCTTTCATGCATTCCGAGATGACCATCCGCGCGCCAGAACTTTGCATTTGCTGTCCGACGACCTCATAAGCTAAGGACGGGAAACCGCGAAAATGATACGGATCAGGACAATCTAGGGGGGTGCTGATTAAAGGTTTGGGGCTGACGGCAACCCTAGCTTTGGGCAGCGCGGCATTGAAGCAATCACTGGAGGCCAGATTTCGTCGCCTGTGTCGTGAGATTGTATCAGTGATGAAGCGCAGATTACTAATGTGTTCGGCACCCAGGCTCGGTGCAGGGAAAGTGATCGAATCACCTGGAGGATCGAAAGGACGCAACGATTCATAGCCACCAGCCAGCCCGAGCAGGCGGTCTACGGTATCGTAATCCACTGTGACGACATTACGAACTAATGCCGCGCGGACCATATAGTCCACCATATTGCCAATGGCATCGAGTTTAAAGCTAAAGGTAAGTGTACGCTCTGGGTGACCAGAGCGGGAATTTGCACCCAGACTCATACGCGATAGCGTCAAAGATTTGGGGAGCATGGGCCATGTCCTGTGGGCGAAGTATGCGGTGAACCCCATTTTGCGTGCCTCTTGCGCGAAGACGTGCGTAGGAGGTATAACAGCCGTGGGATCTGCAACATGGACATGTATCCATGCCGCACCAGGTTCTGATGGGACAGGCTCGATTGACAGGCCGTCGTCTAGTTCTTCAGCGCCGACGTCGTCGATAACATAGGCCGGCAAATCGCCAAAGTCATGCCGCAGATGGCCAACCGGATCGTGGAGATAAAGGTCCTCGGGGCCGAGAGGAGTATCGTTCTGCGAGCTGGCTACCGTCATCTTAGCGAGATTCCTTTGGAGTATCTGATCCTCGGCAATAACCTTTGCTGAGTTTTGATCTGGGGCATGATCTAGGTCTAGCTCCGACCACCTTGATACCAAGTCATCCCATGGTGCCAAATGGCCCAAATCGACCAAGACTTGGTATAGAACTCCAGGATCGATTACTTCTGCGACTCCCAATTTCTTGAGAATCGTTGTCACAACGGGAGAATAAGGGTCGGCACGAATGTAGCGACGACGGTGGAGGGAGTGATGTAGTACATCAATGATCAAATGGTCCTCTTGTGTATACCGGGCACCTGCATTCAGTTCTTGAGTGGGGGGCTCGTTCCAAGACTCCGTAAAACGTTTCTTATTGGCAGCCATGATCACCAAGGCTTTGGATACAAATGAATCGATGGCGGGGCTCGACCGGTGGATCAGGTCTGTGACAGCAACCAGTTTGTCTACGTGGGACTGCGGGCGGACGGCCCATTCCTGACCTGCGCGATGGGAGGTAAACTGAGGGACGAATTCGAGTGTGTGGTTCATGAGATAGCGATGCGTTGCCAGTAAGTTATAATGATCCATGCATCCCGGGCCAGATATAAGCTCTGCAGCCTGAGGAACAGTAACGGTCGACCATTCATTGGGATTGTTGGACCTGACGGCAGGATAGAGGGCGACGTTCCTGCCACCGATGGCACAATAAGACCGAGCAACCCGACTCTCGATATCCCGAAGCCGCCTGAGGATTTCCACACGTGCGCTAATCTCTGTCCTCTTGCTTGGTGATAAAGATATACCAGCCCTTTTGGCGAGATCACCGGAGACCATTTTGGGAATTTCGAAGAAGATATCGGCAACGAAGTGGGTAAGTACATCTCCGGAGAGGGAAAGAGAGAGAATGTAATGACGGTTATCGACCAAAGCATGGCCAAGGACGATTCCGGATGCCGAGGTTAAACCTCTGAGACAGAGTGAGTGTTCCGTGTGAGATAGACTGCGTTCATCACATACCTGCGAATGTCGACATATGTCCCAAGGGGCGGAATATCACTTGCCCGGGGCTCGTCCATCTCATCTAGTTCCGGGGTAGAATCTGCCGCTTCCTGCCAAGCAGCCAACTGTTTTGTTGGCGGTCGGTGGGGAGCTCCAGTGCGAACGTCTGTCTCGAGCCGCTTTTCTTCTCCTCTCAGCGACTTCTTATGTTTCCATCCAGATCTGGGCAGCACTTGAGACCTGGAAGCCGCATAGAGAAGCTGCTCTGTGATTTTCGTGACGCGTTTCAATTTGTTGGGGGCATCCCGAGAGGTGAAGCCATCTGACTTTTGAGAGTAGACGGCTGTTGTCTGATGACGGAGACATTTCTCGAGGATATGGCTCGGTTTGAGCACTCGAGCCCGACAATGCATGAACAGAAGAAAACGGTCCCGGTGGCTGTGCAACTTCACTCCAATAATGTTCAAGCGAGTAGAAAGAAAACGCAAGAGGCGAGAGGAAGACGAAGAGGGGGAAATGACCGACACGGACTCCGATGAGTCTGATGTAGACCTGGAGCGTGAAAGTGTTCCATCGGAGGACTTGGACCACGCAGAAGAGGACAAGATTTCGGTTGCTGAGGCTTTGAAAGACCCGGTTTACCTTGTCTCCCTCGATCCCACCATCCATGGATGTGTGTTGTGCAAAGGCAAGTTCATAAAGAATGTAGGAATGGCGACTGCACATAGGAATGCAAATGTGCGCAGTCCCGCGGAAACATTTAGTTCTTTTACTGAGCCATGATTTATGCAGGTTCACAAGCGGCGGCTCGAGCACTTTAGGCTACTTTCCAGTGATGTAGACCCATGCAGCAGCGCCTGGGAGCTCGTCAGAGCGATCCGTTCCCAAACCAGCGTGCAAGAGGCCGAGTCACGGAAGTTGTCAAAGCGAGCTTTGAAGCGTGTAGGAACACCATTCTTGCGAGGGATGAATTCTGACAGACATTCTATCTACCAGCAAGTCAAACAAGCAGCCATACGTGATAGGAGGGAGCGCCATAAAGAACTGAAGGCGAAAGCAACCGCCAAAAATGCATCCAAAAGGCTGCTAGCACTTGACGAGACAAAACTCACTCTATCCACGGCGAACACGCAAAGCTCACCAAAATCGCAAATTCGGCCAGCAAAACCCCAGAAGAGGAAAAAAGTGGAAAGTAGTGCCCCCACCTAGACTCAGGGCTTGCCAGCAAAATTAGCTTCACTTATGAAGGCATCAAGCGACAGCAAAAAGCGGGTCCATAAGTCTAAGGGCCGAAGTACATGAAAGCCAACAAGCTATTATAAAATAGTGAGCGTCCAAGCTGTAGGGCACGTATATTGGATAGATGACACCTGTAAAAATTCCATCTTGAGCAATAGGGAAGTCCTTGAAGATGGCTACCATAAATGCTGATCTACAACAAAGATTGCAATACTCTGTCAGTCGATTCGATGACCTACAATCACGTTCGTTTGAGCTTTTTGGTGTCAATCGACGTAATGCATACCTGATGGATGGTGGGCCGTTCTTTGGGGTTCGGCTTCAACATACTGTCAATCAAGTCCCTCAACCCTTGAGAGTAGGCTGAGCTCGGATGCTTGTATTGTGCATTCAGGACAGCCATGGCGATGGATCCGCCCTGCTCCGTGGTCTGGGTGTTCTCAAAAGGAGAGTGCGAATATGCCATCGCAAACAGTGTACAACCGAGTGACTAGTAAAATGAGTACATCATGAAATTTGTGAAGGGGGGAACCTCACCCAGATATCGACTTTTTCGTCCAGGGTTATGCCTGTTTTGACGTCGAAAAGTTCTGGTGCTCTGTATGCCATGGTACTTTGCTCCGCAGCAATATCCTGCGGCACTTGCAATGAGATCCCGTAGCAAGGTCAAATAGATGTCTCACCTGCTGCAGAAGCGCCTGGGATCTACTTTCAATACGGATTCTAGCTTTCATTGCACTACCAAAGTCCATAAGTATCGGTGTCGCGCCATCATCTGCAATCATGACGTTCCTAAATCCAAAGTTCCTAAGTCAACGAGATGGTAAAATTACTTGGGGGCTTACCCAGGTTTGATATCCCTGTGAGCATATGGTACATGTTCATCCTTCCCGGGCTCTACGTTCTGCGTGTCCCGTATTTTAGAAGATTCATCGCCACCAAACATGTCGTCTTCTTCGTCCATCCGATGCTTCTTAACAAGGGGTACATTCACAGACGAGTCACCGTTACCCTCTGGATGTGACAGCAACTCGTCGCCCTCTTCGTCGTCAGAGTGATGGTCGTTCAAATGTGAGGTAGATGGCCCTGAGTGCCGGGGTGGTGGTGGGTGGGGTAGTGACTGCAGGCCAGACGTCGAATGGTAATCGTGTAGGGCACGGACAGCTTCACACGTGCCCCTGAAGATACGGACCATATCTCTTTCGGAGAAGTGCTTCCCATTTACAATGTTCGCATTAATGGCGTCTTGAACGTTTCCACGCTATTGTACGTCAGGGAAAGAAAATGAGATACGGTGCAGACGAACCTTGTACAGTGGTAAGAAGAGATACACGACCTGACCATCACCTTCGGGGTCTTGAACGACTGCAGAGTCCTAGTAGAGTTTTACCCAAGGGGTCTTAACGTTGATTGTGTGAGGGGCCCTACCAGTATGCGTATAATATTTGGGTGTCTAAGATCACATCAACGTCTGGGATTATATGCAAGAGGATGGACACTCACTTGAAACGCCGGTATGCCTCGACCTCCCGCATAGCTTCCCTTACGCCATCTGAACCAGTAGGACATCTTATTTTCTTAAGTGCAAATTGTCTCTGAACAAAAGTATGTCGGGAGAGCGAATGACCATTGAAGCAACGACACTCACTCCGCTCGTTTCGTCCTGAGCAAGGTAGACGAAAGAGAATCCACCTTCCCCAAGAACTTTGATGATAATGACTATCGGACAAGGAGAGCAACGAACGATATCAGGGCGCATTTCCGAAACGTGACCAGATGTACTGACATGTTCGACCATTAATTTTAATCTTGGCGGATTGCTGGCAGAGACACGACGAAAGTGCCCAAATTGCGTCTTTGGCCTGATCTTTCAAGGTGTCAAGAACACTCGAAAGGTAGCTCGTGGCCATGTTCTGGGTCGAAATTCGTCTGGGCCGTTGGTCAAGTTCAAACTTTGACACGAACGCGTCGAGACTGAGAAAGGGAGCATAGCCACCAATGGCCGACTGCGTATGTTCAGCGAGCAATCTACGCCATGATTTCTCCCCCAGTGAGTATCTCCACACCCGTTCTTTGGCGACACACGGCAGACGTTCGGTCGTGGGTACGGGACCAATAATGCTGGGGGGTAGGAGAATGTATTTGAAGGGGTCCAACGTTTCAAACGCTTTCCGAAGTATTAATGGGTGTATGTATCCTCTCCGATAGCCTACTAAATACTATGATCACATCGTGCTGATACAAAAGATTAAAATGGGACGGTCACTGATATAGATCTGCCTCGTGCATGGCGTTCTCGTGCTGCTAAGTGGTAGTACAGCGTTCGTGCCTCTCGCACACCACGTTTAAAGCACCTGTTCGCGTTTGAGCTTAGTACCCAGCAGACCCCCGCTGACAGCACGATTGTAATGGCGGAGGTGAGTTGTTGATCGAACTGTCTGCCGCGAACGTCGTAAAACATTGTTCCTGTTTACAGTCTAAAATCCATGTCCTTCTCATCGGCCAGACGGGTGTCGGCAAGAGCACTCTTATCAATATGATCAGAGGCGTCAAGGACAACACACCGACGGCAGCAAAAGTATCTGGCGATGCTGTTCCGTGCACGCAGCACACTACTTCTTATTCGGCGCAACTGGAGAGCGGGTTGCATTGTCAGCTTTGGGACACGCGAGGCCTTGATGAGGCGGTAGACAACCGTGACCGACCGTTCATGGCCAAGATTATGAACAGGATCCGCCAGCTGGCATCCCAACAGGAACGCGAGCTGAAAGAAACTATCCGGAGCCGAACGAAGTCGGCCAAACCAATCCTTATGTGGTGCATCGACGCCATGAAGGTCGATGTGCCAATACATTGGCAGCAATTTCGCAAGGTATACGTGGACTACTGCGAAGAAATGGCGATACCGGTTGTAGTGATCACCCGCATGCCTCCAAACATGACTGGATGGGAGTCGGCGTGTAGGAACCAGCTCCGGTCGCTGGACTTGGGTGCGATGTCTGGTGACACAGGCGTTTCCCTACTGAGGGTAAGGAAACATCGAGATTCGTCTTCCTGCGAGTACACCGATGATTGCAAAGCACTTAGAGATATCATTTCCGACTGCATACCTACCTAGCTCTTTATGCCTTCTTTGTTACCATGTTTTTTCACGTAGCGCGTACACGGAGCGTGAGTGACCGTGACAGTAAATTGCAATGGGGACTTCATAACTTACCTGCACTTCTGTCGAATTTAGAGGAAACGGGTCAACTTGTTTGCCGATTAAAATGTCTCAAGTAGCCCAAAAGTGAAGTCAATGGCGTCGCGTTCTACCCAGAATTGTCCAGCTCTGCCTCTTCCTTGTATCATCTTTTGAACTCTCAGGCTGCCTCGCTCACGAAAGGAGATCTGTCTTACTACGAGGAGAAACAATGATATATCTGGTACAGTGATTTGCCTCGTGCCAGAGGTTACACAGCACCGACTCCGCAATAGCCCTTTAACCTGACGACTACGTTCTGCATCCAGTGTAAGCAGCGGCCGCCTGTTCGATGCCACAGCTCAACCTGACTTGCATTGTAGCCAAGTCATGGGCGAGGGCATTGTTGACATTCTGCTGGCTGGTCAAACTGGGGTCGGAAGAAGCACCCTGATCAACATGATCAGTGGTGCCAGCGACGGCTCGACACCAGCGGTCAAAGTATCCAACGATGTCCGGCCTTGCCCCATGGATACCACTCGGCATACAGCACAGTTGGAGCTTGACGGGACAACCCTGCAATGCAATTTCTTGGACACACGCGGCCTTGACGAAGCGGTGGACCACCCAAATCTCATGGCCAAATGGCTTCGTCATCTCTTGTTCTCCAAACGCCAGCATGCACGCGACCTCAGAAACATTTGTCGAAAGCGCGTCCAGGATCAGAGTGATGGAGAGCAGGCGCGGCCTGCTTCTATCCTTATGTGGTGTATTCACGCCTCCAAGATAGATGTTCCATTCCACTGGCAAAACTTTCGCAGGGTCTACGTCGAGTATTGTGATAAGAGGGTCAAACCAATCGTTGTGATCACGCAAATGACCCCAGGTTTTGAAAAGGATTGGGAAAAGAGATGCAGAGCCCAGCTCGAACCGTTGAGTTTGGAAACAGGATCCGACGACATGGGCGACTTCCTGCTGATGGTGCGGAAGTATCGAGATACGTCTTCTTCGGAGTGTAGGGAGGATTCCCTGGCCCTCAGAAGACTCGTCTTTCGGATTTCTGGTGGGACCTAAGGTTTGGATATTTCGCCCTACGAATTACTTTCAGTTTCTTTGTCTCCTGATCTCAAGTACTTGACTCATGTGCTAATGGGACCGCGCGCTGTTGTACATTAAATATGGTTTCTGTTTCGGGCCACAGATGATCGTGGCAATCGAGCGAGTCGTCGACCAGCTCCTGCCTACCCGCTGCGGCGAGGCGTGGCACGACCTGCAGGAGTCCTCATGGTAGCGATGGATATATACCGAGCCATCGCCCATATCGCCCCGTCGCTCATGTGCTACGGCAGTCAAACCCAAGACGCGATGTCGGTTGGTTAATGCTTATCTTCAGGTTTGCAAGTCGATGCTCACCTCTGCTTCGAGGACCCCGATCAGGACACCCGACACATTGCTCTCGTCGGGATAACCGGCGTCGGAAAAAGCACTCTAGTAAATGTACTCAACGGCAAGGAAGTTGCTCCAGTGAGCAACGATGTTCGACCGTGCACGCCCCAGGCCAAGATGTACAAGGTGGTCGAAGGGGGGATCAAATATTGCATCTGGGACACGAGGGGGCTCAACGAGGCTTCGGACATACCGACGCGCGTCCTCCAGTTCTTCAGGCTCATGCCCGATGCCGAGCGCGAACTGAAGACGCTTTTGCGCGGCAAAAACCCCAAGTTCAATCTCGTTTTGCTCTGCGTCGACGCCAAGAAGATCAAGGTCAGCGCCCAATGGAAGACTTACAACTTGATTCATGCGGCGTTCTGCAAAAGGACACTAAAGGTTGCGGTGGTGGCGACGCAAATTGGGGAGAGGGATTTCAAGGATCCCGAATTGCAAGAGGCATGTAGGGATGCGGCGCGAAAAGTCGACGTGGTGGAGTTTCCAGAGTTAATGGAAGCCGTGCCGAAGTTTGAACAGATCGACGATCCCAGCGTAAAGGAGTGCAAACGCAAAATCCTGGACCTTATCGCCAAGGGTTGTTCAGGAAGATAGGCTATTGCGGCTGGGAAGCATTAGTAACAAGTAAGGGTTTTGTCATTTATGTGTTATACTCTCATTGATGCTACGAAAGGACCGGTTCACCACTGAGTGGGAAAGAAGGGGTTTGTTGCTCACTATGAGTTTAGAAGATGGACAAGTGATCTGATCGCATTTTGAAGGACTCGAATATTCTGGCGGGGTGTTTCTTCTTCGTCCCGGTGCGAGCGAACGGATATCATTATCATGCCTTTGTAACATTTATGAATGAGAGTTGTATACATACATGCACAAGCACCGATGCGAGTAGCCAGATAATGTCCAAATTCAAAGAAAGCGTGCCAGCCCACGTCCTGTCTTGACTATTCAAAGCCCAGTTCAGCATCGATCCTCGCCTTTCGAAGGACCTTCCTCTCCTCATCCGTAAGGCAAGGCCAACCATCAACAGTCTCAGACAATTCCTCCTCGATCCTTTCTTCCATCTCAATCTGTTTCTTGCTCTTCTTTGGAGGAGGAGGGCGGGGCGGCGGGGGTGGTGGCGTCCGGCGATTTGGATGAAGCGGGGCAATCTTTGCAAGCATCGTCCGAGAAGACTTTATAAAAGGCGAATACGTTCGGGTCGTATTGGGAAAGGGTGAACTTGGTTGTGAGTTTACGCGTCGAATGAGCTCGGACATGGGGGTCGGCTTAGATGTGACCACAAAGCCCCGGGCTCGGGGTGCAGGAGTTGCTGAAGTGCGTTCCGGTAGATCTCGTTTCGGAGGGCTGGGTCCATCTGGTCGCAAGTTTTCCTGAATCATAAGTGAAGGGAGAACGGCATAGAAATGATAATCCATCTACCTTGATCTTTTGAGCCCCTTCCTCACGCGTAGTTGGCGTACAAACCGCGTTACCGCTCAGAGGAGGGATAGGTTCCTCTTCGTCCTCGGAGAAATCGATTGCCCTGGTCTTTCCTTTCTTCGTTGCAGATTTTGATGTTTCCTTCGTAACAGCGGTACTTTCAGATTCCGGAGAATGGGACACATTTAGAATCTGGCACGCACCGGTGGAAAAGGCACCTGGGTTATCCCTGGAAGATCTTCTGCTGATCCAGCAATAGTGCTGGACATCTCTGCCTTCTTGCCCTTCTTTCCTTTATTCTGCGTCTTTGCTTGGGTTCCCTTTTTTCTGGATGTCTGTTTCTTCTTCATACCTGGACCACCGAGCAGTTCGACAGCTGGGATTTCAATTCCTGAATCCGTCAGAAGTGACGACGACGAAGGAGCGAAGAATGGCGGTGGTGGTTCAGCAAAGGACGGGGAATCTCCACCAAGTATACCACCGACAACATCCATTTCATCATCGTCTCGCGCAATTGAAGGGGCCGGTCTCTTGCGCTTTCGAGTAGTTACCAAGGGAGAAGAGAGGGGGGTAAGCTCACGAGCCGGCGGCGGCGTCGACGGAGGGATGGTAGGTAAAGTTGACGGTGGCAATTGAGAAGAAGACGTATCCTTTGCTGGCGATGTCTGAGGGTTCCGGGCCAGGGTTTCGTTCGGCGGTGAGCCATCTGGTATCACGGCCGCGCGTTTGACCCTCAGTGTGGGCTTTGGCCGTGGTTTCGTTGGGGCTTTAGGCTTCGGGTTCGGCTGCTTTTTTTGACGCTTTGTGGGTTTCAGGGCCAACTCGTCCTCGTCCGATGTCAGCTCAATGACTTCGTTCGTCTCTGGGGGGTCGATTCTTTTAGGTGGCTGCGCTTTCTTTCTTGAACGCATTTTGGCACGCTCCGCGATATCAAGGGAAGAGTATGCGTCTCCGTGCGCTTCAGAAAAACCAAATGACATAGCAGAAGCAGGCTGTATGCTGTCGTTCGTTCGTGTGGTCGTCGAGACAGGGTCGCTAATGTGAGAGAATGAGGTGCTTGGGGCGTCGGCACCGTTGTTGATCGCGGGTTTCCTGATTACTACCCGCGGTCTCGGCCGTGGCCTTGGGACGACTGCAGGTGGCGGACCAGACGGAGAGGGGATGCTCGTGAAGTTCCCGATGGTGGAATCTGTTCTGGCCGGTGGTGGAGTGAAGAGAGATTCGTCGGCCAACGCAGGCGGTGAGCGAAGGCCTCGTGGAGGAGTACGCAGTTGGTCGGGAGTGAATGTAGCTGTCTGAATGGCTGACACTAGGAGATTGTTGTTGTGATCCAGACGAGAGTGGTATGACGGAACTCACTGTCAGGAAAGGTCGAATTGCCCGCGCTGGCAGGGCGGTCCAAGTTGTTCGCTGGTAGTAATCCCGCGAATTCATCCTCGTCCTCGCTGTCAACAACCAGCCAACTGTCGTCGCCGAGAGTCATGCGGACGAATGTCGCAGTATAAGAGTGTCGCGTGAGCACACGTGATCGTGTCATCACAATGTCCTCACGAAGACAGTCGACACATCGGGCGGTGTCCTCGCCGCTCCACTCAACGACTCCGCCGGCCTCCTTTCCTCAGCGCTCCAATCCCGCACTTCCCCACTCAGCCTCTCAGGGAACCCTCACCCCTCCAGGATCGTCCACAAAAACTCGCGCGGTGGACCTGTTGAGGAAACACTATGGTCTCGGAGTAGGGCCACCACCACCGATTCCCGGGAACACCAATGATCCAATGAACATGGGCATGTCTGCGTCTCACTCGCTCTGATCACCAATGACGTCCTTGTGTCAGACTCGCCTGCATTCGATGCCAAGACGTACTACGATCAGTTGATTACGACGTCTTCTCTCCCTGCATTACTAAAACGCGAGAATGAACTTCTTGCCGGTACATTCCCTTTCTCCTTTGGCCGTGAAATGCTGAAACTGCAGGCAGAGATACGGCAATTAGATAGTGAGCGGCAATCTCTCGTGTACAACCATCATCACGAGTTGATTGCTGCAAGCGATACTATTTCAGCGGTAGGCTAAGCTCCTTTTTTCTTGTTGATCCAACACCAATCTGCGATTAAAAGATTAAAAAGCACGCAGAGAGTCTTGATGCAGACCTGGATTCTCTTAAGGCAGCGTTCTCTGATATCTCACGTCTTGCTGCAGAAGTGTCCATCGAGCATCAGCTAGAATCTTGACTTCAAGATGATACCGTGGCGATCTGATTTATAGCTTGTTATCAACGTGGATTGTGCAATGAAAAAGTGTCCTGGTACGCGTACGTCATCAAGACTTTCCATATTCAAGGGGTAAATGTGTACAGGCGCTTGCTTATAACAAATACATACTTTAAACAAACGAGTTTTGCCCCAGCCAGCTGAGACACGGATATCATCTTTTCGGACAATAAATCTCCGGCTGCCAGATGCTGCCAGTTTGGTGCTGCAAGGAAGTGATAACACAATCCTTCCACATCGCCGAAGTCCCCCCTGTTGCTCCGGTAATCGCCCAACGTTCTTGGCCAGATTCTACGGTGGCACCCTCGTTCTACGGCAAGGATCAATAATCAGAAAGTTCTTAACCCCCAAGGCCGACGTACACGAATCCATCTCACAAATTTTTCTATGTCGTACGCGAGGACCATTTGCAACAAGGATGGCGTCAAGGGGGCGCCCTGTTTGATCTGTATGCGTTTCTCGAATGGATAGTTGGAATAGCCCGGCCACTGTTCGAGGTATGTGGTGAGTACTCGGCGGCTCAAAAGAGGGGGTCGTACGATGAGCTTAATTTTAATCCAACGATCAGGACTCTGAACAAATAAGGGCGAATCTCCTGCCACCAAATCTGGCATGGTGTCCATGGCCAACAGGTCCCGAAGTGAATACGGTTCTTTAGCCCCTTTGCGCAAGAAATGGACTGCAGACAATTCAACCACCGCTTGGAACCCATAAGGTTTGTCTGTTTCCACGGATCGAGGCTGTGGCAGGCGGTCATACCGTGACAGGTATCTGGGTAGAAGAATATTCTGATCGCCGTCTTCGTCCCATGCGATGCTTGAACTTCTTCTGCTGGACACAGACGATGGGGTCCTCGCAAGATACGCCCTTGGGTTGAAGACGTTCCGTGCAGGATACGGGTACGAGGGGTTACTGACGGGTGGCTCCTCCAGGTAGATACCTCTGGATTCGGTGACCGCGTCACACGCTGACCGAGGCGTTTGCCCCTGCCTTTTCGTATATGCAGGCTCTGTCCCTAACGCGTTCGCAAGAGACGAGTACGAGGTTATCTGCGTCCGCTGGATGTCGTTCGGGAATGGCAAGGGATACGGGTGAACCTTTGAGTGGCCCATAGTGCGATGTAGGTGGTGACAAGAGGTTGGTTTTCTTGCCTGGTGATCGACTGTATTTATACCCCAACCCCGTTAAAGCGAAGGGCTTGCGCTGTCAAACGATCAACAAGATACCTGCGATCCTCGGAAGCACTGCGTTCCAATGATGCGTTCAACGGACTCTCCATTCTGATCATGTCCGCAAACCATGGGTTCCAATAAATACGCACAGCTTCTTTCGAACGGCTACAGCAAATGTGCTTGCCAGGGACGGTGGTGATTTCGAATTCGTGCAAGAATAGGTGAGTTGGCCTCCCAAAGCAGCTACCAAAGAGCACAAGGCGCTGCGGAGTTGTGAATGAAAGAGAGATGAAAGGGGAGATGACAAGAAAGAAAGACGCATGTTCTCCGCAACTTCAAACAAAAGACGTCACCTTTCGACGCCTCATGGCTGCCCTATGAGCTCTTCAAGATGCCGGCTGCCTTGCGATATTCCGATCCGGGGTGTGAGAATGGCTTACTAAGCAACTAGATATAAACGGCAAACATGCAAGAACCTTCTTGAACGAGGACACAAAAGTTCGGGCCTGGCCAAGCTCTTCCGCATCCTCGTCCGCGTTCCCGTCCTCAAGAGTGATGCAGCCTTTCACTGCGCTTGGAACGTCTCGTTTTGACTGGTTTGTCCCTCGTGACGGAGGTACCGCCTTCGCTGGTGCCCATGAACTCGGAAGGACGCTAGAAGAGGTGATTTTGGCGGGGTGGGGGCTCACATACTCTTGTATTGAACGTGTTTTCTGTAACCAACATGTGATATTCGCATAAGGACGGAAAGGTCCGAACACCGATGTCCCGCTGCCCACAACCAACTGCTTGGTGAATGTCGACGGCGACCACAACAGCGACCACAAAGCCAACGATGCTGGCGGGGGGCTTGTTACCTCTCAAAGCCAGCCCCGACTCTTCTGCATCGTCAGAGGCTACCTTACAATCTCTCTATAGCAGAGCTGCCCAGGCGTTTCTTTACCGCGATGTCGTCCTCGCAGCTTCGTTGGTCGCGTCCGCGTTCGCAATGCTACAGCCGCCCACCGCACCTGCACCAGATACGTTCGACTCCCATCGCCGCAAGTGGGACATCCTCCGTATCACCCTCGAGTCTACCCTGTATACCTCGCCGCCAGATCGTGCAACCCTACCAGAGACTGTGCGCGAGCTGTTACTGTTATCCCCCCAGTCGTTTCTTACCACGTCGCACGCGCGGTCGCTTGCCCTTTTCACGCCCTCTTCCCTACCACGCACACCCACCCCTGCATTTCTCCCATACCAAGTATTAATGACGCATGTTGCATCCAGTATCCAGGTCAACTGTCCCGCTGTTGGGAGGCTGATCATAGAGGACTGGTTGTCTAACCGTGGCAAATACGACTTTATCCCGTCCACCGGAGAAGCATATGAAAAAGTGTTGGAACTATATTGCCTGCATGTCTTGCCACGCCTAGAAGAATGGGATTATGCCAAGGAGTTTTTGGCGTATGAGATCGAGTTGTCACCAAGTAAAAGGACGGTGAGTGGTCAGATACGTCACTTTCTCTTATACTGATCGGTGCATAGGAGTTCCAAGCATCCCTCGAAAAAGCCTTTAAAGAGAAGGCCATTCAGACACCTGCCGCTGCACCACCACGTCTGCCCTCCCCGACACCGTCTGCTTCATCTTCTAGCTCGTCCCTCTCAACTATATCGAACCGTACTGCAGTTCCCCTCAACGGACCTTCGAAACTCGGACAACGGACACGCACAGGGTCTTCAATGTCTATTGCCTCGGACGTGACGATAACAAAGCCATCCTTGAACCGAAATTCGAGGGATGCACGACCCACGCCACGCGCCAGTTCGCGTGGCAGCGCCGTTCGGGGTGTTCCCAACACCGCTGTGGCGACAACGCGGTCACCAGGCGCACTCGCGTTGGTAAAGGAATCCTTGCGTACATACTTGACGACCCATCGCCTCACCACGCTGGCAATCATCTTTCTCCTCTTGCCGGTAATATCATTCATTATTCGACTGCGGCGTGTGCGCGCGACACCGACGGCGGCGTCCACAGCGGATCAAGTGAAACGGCGATTGTTTGATGCTCGGGGAGGGTCCGTCTTGCATAAACTATGGAGTGAAGTGGGTAGGGCGATCTGGGACACCGTTCGGATGGGCGGTGGGGGTTTGGTATGACTTGACTGTTAGCGTATTCTTATTCTGAGTTTATTCGCATATTCCTCGATCACGTGACCAGTACTTGAAAATTGAAGTGTAAATGACTTGGATCGGTCAAAGGACGATGAGCAACTTGATCTCTTGCGTGTCGTGGTAAGCGCATCCCTCGCCCTTGGAGCACACGATCTATATTTTTCAGGGTCAAACGAGGGGTAGCTGCACGGCAACCACGCAAATATGTTCTTGATGAGAACGAACTAGAGCGCGTCAGCACACTCGCGCGGATCGAGCTCGAGGATGCACGCAAAGAGCTCGAACGGGCGCACGTGGCGGCGCAAAAGATGGGCAAGGGCGCAGAGGGCGACGAAGCCGATGATCCGAGCGATACCGACGGGGAATGGGTCGAGTGAGTGTCCTGTCCGCCCATACGTCCGCGATGACCGAGATGCTGAGGAAGTGAGGCGGACGATGCGATGGTCGTGGATGGCACCGGCGAGGGCAAGGCGGCTACCGCTGGGGGTGACGAGTTAGCGGAGTACCATCTGGACGAATATGACGACGATGTCGAGGAGCAAGGTAGGTGTGGGCTTCCTCTCGCTGTGTACACCGACAGACTTGGGCTCCGCCTTTCTAGAGGCAGGTCCGTTTACTAATATCAAGGGATTGACGTTTTACCGCGATAACACGGACGATCCGTATATTACACTAAAAGAAGTCCGTTGCATGCTTTACGAATCAAACTTACGCTGAAGCCTCGACAGGACGACGATGAGGATGAGCGTCAAGAGCTGGAGATACTACCGACCGACAACCTCCTCGTCACAGCCAAAACGGAAGACGAGATATCCCAACTCGAGATCTACGTCTACGACGAAACCCAAGAAAATCTATACGTGCATCACGATCTGATGCTGCCCAACTTTCCGCTTTGCCTCGAGTGGCTCGACTTTGTGCCCTTGTCGGACCCATCACAACGGGGCAACTACGTCGCTGTCGGGACGCTCGATCCCGAGATCGAAATATGGTCGCTGGACGTAGTTGAGAGCATGTACCCGGACATGGTACTCGGACGACCAGATAAAACGGCCGCGCACGTGCCTGTCCCAGCCGGCACGGGGAAGAAGAAGCGGAAAAAGACAAAGGCGAGGCCGACGTCGGACGCGCACCACGTCGATGCGGTGCTCGGACTATCGTGGAACAAGACACACCGGCAGATGCTGGCGTCTGCGTCCGCGGACCGGACGGTAAAGCTGTGGGACCTCACTAGGGCGCCGACGGCGGACGGGGAGAATGCCACTGCGATACGGAGTTTTAATGTGCACAAGGACAAGGTGCAGGCGGTGCAGTGGAATGAGAAAGAGCCGACCGTACTGCTGTCCGGTGGGTATGATCGAACAGTGCGCGTATTCGACTCGAGAGCGCCGGATACGGGGGTGGGCGCTGTGCTGGGTGCGGATGTGGAGGCACTTCGATGGGATCCTTGGGAGTCACATGCGTTCTATGTAAGTCGTTCTCCAGACGCGCCTGCATTGCTCACGGTGCGCTAGGTCTCGCTAGAAAACGGATTCGTGCTCAATTTCGATGCACGGACGCTACCGACGGATCTCAGGGCGGCGTCGCCCTCACGATTCACGATTTCTGCGCACGACGGCGCGGCGTCTGCACTAGACGTTAGCACCCTCATTCGCGGGTGTGTTGTGACCGGTGGCACCGACAAGGTCGTCAAAGTTTGGAACGTGGATCAATCCGAGGGCGGCAAGCCTTCGGTGAGCATGGTCGCATCAAGAGATCTCGATCTCGTACGTGCTGTATATCATCATATTCGTAGTCGTCTCACGAGTAACAGGGCAAAGTGTTCTCGGCCGTTTTCTCGCCAGACGATCCGCTCACGGTCGCTGCGGCGGGATCACATGCAAGACTGCAGATATGGGACGTGGGCGCCAACTCTGGGGTTCGGAAAGCATTCGCGTCCAAGCTATCAGAGGCCGGAAAGGCCCTCAAGGAAAAAGGTGGTGCAGGGCTTGTCGGCCTCGTCAGCGATGACGAGGAGAGCGACGAGGGAGGCGAAACCGAGTCCTGAACAATACTCAAATTTGAAGGGTGTACAATATGCGTGTGTAGGTATTTCTACATGAAATCATCTGCGTCCTTTCCAAAATCATCCAAAGCCTCGTCGTAAACCTCCGTGTCAAATCTAGCGCTTTCAGTCAGATCGCATAAAAGATAGATGGGGGGCTCATACTTGTTGGATGACTTTGCGGCACCCAGGGTGGGTTTTGCAGCAGACTTTGGTTTCTTCTTTCCGCTTGCCTTGTCTCGTTGTTCCTTTTGCTTCTCGTTTGCGAGTGTAGTGAGACCGCTTGCTGCTTTGCGGACTTCCACGTCCTTGAGAGGCTCAGCCAGCTGTCGGACGTGATACTCTACAAATGACGAGTAGAGCGGTTTGTTCTGATGTCGTTTGATAATGATATCAATGATCTGGGTAGACAAGGCCTGGAAATCCTCCTTGGTGCGAGGGTTGGCCGATAGAATGGCATCGAGCTCCTTGGACGACGATCCTGGCACACATCAGTAGACAACGCACACGATGCGAGACGACGGACCACCCAGACTGGCAGCGCCCAACAGCGAGGCCGTGTTCTCGAGATCGGCCGCGATTTCTCGCTCCTTGTCACGGCGGGCCTTTTCGCGGGGATCGAGGACAGCGTCTTCGTCGTACTCGTCGTCGTCGCGTGCGCGGGTGGCCTTGGCCGCCTCCTTTTCTGCGAGTTTGGCCTTGAGCGTGCCCTTTTTCTTGGGGGGTGCAACGGATGCGGGCTTGGTCTTCTCCTCTTCCTCCTCCGAGGATGCGTCCCAGTCGCTCTGGACAGCGTCAGCTGCGGCGGATGAGATCGACGACGGGCTTACGGCGGGCTCTGATTCCTCCGCGTCCTCGCCCTCCCATTTCTTTCTGACGGAATTCGCGACGGGGGCCGTCGTGGTCGCCGGCGGGTCGTCCGAGTCCTCTGTGGTGGTGGTCAGCGCGAGCGACGACGAGGAGAAAAAAAAAGTACCCCAGTCGGACATGTGTGTTATCAGCAGAGACGTGACTTGCTCTAAATGGCGACGACGACGAGGCGAGTCTCTCCAGCGCGTGCTGCGCAGCGTCTGACACCCAACAGCCTCCTCTTAGAGCGCGCCGTGCCACTCGTACGCACGCACGGCTTCACCCGCGCGGCCCTCGCACACGCCGCGCTGCACCTCCCGCGCCCGCACGCCGACCCGCTCCCCGACAGCGCCGTATCGACACTCTTTGGCGAGGGCGAGGGCGCACGGCGCACGCTGATCCACGCCTGGCTCGACGACGCGCGGACGCGCATGACCGAGCAGCCGAGCCTGCGCGACGTCCTCCTCGGACGGCTGCGCGCCAACATGCCCGTGCTTGCCCATCTCTCCGAGGTGCGTGTTCGGCCGGTGTGCCTGCGCTGGCTGACGCCCCACAGGCGTACGCGGTGCTCGCGACAGGGTCCGTGCTCCCGCTCGACCCGTCGCCCGTGCTGGCGCACGCCGCGCGCGTTGCGGACCGGGCGTGCTGGCTCGCGGAACCGCATATCAAAGAGGTGTGTCGGGTGGGCTGGGGTGTGCGCTGCTGACACGGTGTGACCTAGATGGCATGGTACACCCGGCGGGCTGCGGTGACGGGCGTGTACCTCGCCGCCGAGCTGCACCAGCTCACGTCGCCCGACACGGCGCCGGCGTTTTTGGACGAATTGCTTGCGCAGTCGGGGGCTGCAGAGGAAGCGCTGAAGGAAGTGTCGGTGTACGGGTCGTACGTTGTCGATAGCTGGAAGGGCATCGCCAAGAGTCGGGGGCTGCTGTGATCGCACTGGACACTGGCTACTATTCCAACAGCGGATACAAAGATGGTGCTAGAGGTATATGATGGAAACAAAAGACGTGCTATGCCCAGTTATCGATCAGAGAATCGCGCATCTCACCAATGACTGCAGACGACGTTTGCCCTTGTAGTTCTGGACGGATGTGAGATGGAGACGAGGAGCAGGACGGGGACGTACTGAAGGCAGCCTCGATCACGCTGATCTCGGTTGCGGTCGTGTCCAGTCCGGTGAATGCACACCAGTCATTGACGACGAGACCGGCACCGATGACATCCGAGCCACGGTTGACGGTGCCCGCCTTGGCGTTTGTCAGACACGGGAATGGATGGGATCGCAACGACGCACCACCAAGGGCACCTGGAGCAGACTGCTCAGTTCGTTCTGGTCTTGTATGCTCGTTTTTGGATGGACGAGACCGCCCTGATTTGAGATGACACAATAACTTCCGACGAGGATGTTGTCGGCGACGGTCTGGCGGAACACCTCGACCTTGAGGACGTCTGCGATGATCTCTTCTGTTTCGCGATCGAGGTCTGGATGGACGAGTGCGACGTGGTCGTTGCAGGCGATGACGTTGCCAAGCGCGGAGAGACGCTCCTCGACACGCTGGATGCCGACGGCGTCTGGAAGGGAGTTGCGGAGGTGCTGGAGCTCCTGATCAGTGGTCGTCGAGGGGACGAGCAGACCGTGTCTGTTCCCTGCGCGATGGTCAGCGTGGGCAGCGTGAAACATGGACAGACCCACCTGCGGTCATACGGCCGATGATGCGCGTGCCGGCGATGGTTGTGTGCACGATGGGGACGACATCTGCGAGTTCTGCCTCGAACGCCGAGTAAAAGTTGGCGGAGGTGTGCACGGCGGTGAGGCAGTAGCTGTTGGTGAGTTTGGCGAATACGCCGATGTCGCTGCTGTTTTCGAACTGGATGCCTGGTCAGTCGTCAGCGGCGTTGTGCGGCGTCGAGACGAGCACGTACGGTTGGCCATGGTGATGAATCCGACGGTGAGACTCGGTTTTATTACTACTACTAGTATTATTAGTGACTCATGCTACGTCGACTCTGCACCAGTCATCATGTCGCTACCGAGCTCGACCGACTCCTGCTGAACAGCTTCAGAGTGCGTCTTCTCGCCGTGTTTCTGCTCTGACTCACCCTCCACAGGCGACCGGGCCGCTCTCTTTTGCGACGTTTATGCAGCTCTCGCTGTCCCACCCCGTCCATGGCTACTACATGAATCCCTCGCACCATGTCTTCGGCGCTCGCGGCGACTTCGTGACCAGCCCAGACATCAGCCAGGTCTTTGGCGAGGCACTCGCACTCTGGTCGATCGCCCAATGGTCCTCTGCCAGCCCAATGCCCTTTCGGATAGTCGAGCTCGGTCCCGGACGCGGCACACTCATGGACGACCTCCTGCGCGTATGTTTTTCCTGCTCTTTCCCGCCCCCGTCCTCACCGTCGCCAGGTCGTTCGCCAATTCCCGTCCGTGCGCACCAAACTCGACAGCGTCCACCTCGTCGAGACGAGCCCCGCCATGCGCGCCCTCCAGCGCACGACCCTCGCCCCCGCGCTCGAGCGCGGCACCGCTCTCTCGTGGCACGACGCCCTCGACGAGATACCCCCGCGCGACGACCGCTTCACGATGCTCATCGCTCACGAGTTTTTCGACGCGCTCCCCGTGCACGTCATCGAGGTACGTCCCTCACATGCGCCCGCGCGGACTGACCGACGCGTCCACAGAAAACCGCCCAGGGATGGCACGAGGTGTGCATCGCTCCCGCCGAGCCCGCCTCGTCCTCGCCCCGTTGGACTCGCGTCCTCTCCCCTACGCCTACCGCCACGTCCACCCTCCTCGGGCACGCCTCCCCGCGCTTCGCTGGGCTCCCCGTCGGCGCACGCATTGAAGTCTCGCGCGTGGCCATGTCCGTCGCGCGTCAGATCGCACAGGTCGTCGCTCCCGGGGGCTGCGCTCTCGTCGTCGACTATGGCGCCGAAAAGGCTGTCGGGGACTCCCTCCGAGTGCGTCCCTCCCCGCTTGGATTGCCCCGTCTGACCCCCATCTAGGCGTTCAGAAAGCACGCAATCGTGGACGTGTTTCACCGCCCGGGTGAGTGCGACATGACCGCCAACGTCGACTTTGCACTCCTGAAAGAGGTCATGGCGGACGGTGCGTGGTTTCCCAGCGTGTTGATGCGTGACTAATGGGTTGCAGTAACGACACACGGGACACTTCCCCAGGGCGTGTTTCTCAACGAGGTGGGGATCCAGGTGCGCGCGCGGCGGCTTATCGACGCTGCCGCTACGCCAGAAAGAAAGGTAGCGATTGCAGAGGGCGTAAATCGGTTGGTCGATCCCCTTGGTATGGGTGGGCAGTATGCCGTGCTCGGTGTCACTGGGCCCAAAGGCGATCCCGTCTGGCCATTTTTGCGCAAGCCAACATAAATATATAAATATCATCTACACTATCAGGCAGTGTACTCTGCCTTGATGATATCCGCCAGCTTTTCAGCAGCAGCAAAGACAGGCGCAGTCTAATCACGTGATTAGAATCAAAGTACACGTGAGCAGATACACCCACCGTATGACCCGAGACTATCTTCGGGTATATCGACGCGTCGCAAACCCGGAGACCGAGCGCACCTCGCACCCTCAATCGTGGGTCTAGGACAGCGAGCGGATTGTCCCCCTTGCCCATGCTGCACGTTCCAAACGGGTGGTAGAGCGTCTCCATCTTGCTCCTGATGAGCTCGCCGAGTTCCTCGTCGCTCAACTTGTCCACGCCATGGTCGAGAAGCGGGTGAGTATCACCGACGTTGGTCACGTCCGTCATAGGCGCAGTATGAGCGATCCTGTAAGCCAAACGAGCACCGCGAATCATGACATTAATGTCATGCTGCGTCGCGAGATAACTGAGGACATGTTGAGTCATGCACATGGGGAGAGAACCAAGACCGACTTTGGATCAATCACAGGGCTGTCCCATGGATCCGCAGAATTGATCTCAATACTGCCTACGCTCGTCGGGCTGTGGACGGCGTTAGTATCGGACACATTCAGGGACAAGTGACTTGCCGCAAGAGGGTTGTCAGGATCGCATATGCATGGGTTCCAGGCTCCAGGCGTGGCTTTGCCACGGGCACAGCAGGAACGAGGACGAGCTCAATATCAGGTGCGTTGGGGGCAGAGGTAGTATCTTCGATCTCATTGGTGAATTCCGAGCGAGGGAACAATTTATGGTCGTCCGTTCTGACAAATGCGACAGCTTCTCCGACCTAACTGAGGTCAGCATCACGTACAACGCGCGCAAAGGCGACCAACGTTGGTAGTAAGAGGACCTGTCCCAAAGAGCCGATACTGGACAAGTGCTTTGAATAGCTTGAAAGCACTCGTCAAGTCGTATGGCTCAGTCCAATTAAGGGAAACACCGAGCTTGTCCCTGAAGCGCAAAGGGAAGGCAGGGTGGTCGAGGAGATTAGCGCCAACACCAGGAGAATCGACGACAACAGGAATGTCGTGTTTCTCGAGAACAGATCCAGGGCCGATTCCAGAGAGCATAAGTATTTGCGGAGAGTGAATTG
Source organism: Tubosaeta aff. heterosetosa (assembly GCA_038094375.1). Lineage (NCBI taxonomy): Eukaryota > Fungi > Basidiomycota > Agaricomycetes > Boletales > Boletaceae > Tubosaeta > Tubosaeta aff. heterosetosa. Next base: position 49,713 of record JBBPUC010000024.1, read on the forward strand.
CTCCACCACTGAGGAGTAATGAGCAAATGGCGTCAGAGCAGGTGGAAGACATACCAGACGATGACTTCCTTGCGGGCAGTGGCACGGAAGAGGGTCGTACGTTCTTTCGAGTTTGCAAACTCGACGGCGGCTGCTCGCGGAGTTCCCGAGGAAGTGTCAAATAAGATCTTTGTAACTCGGGAATGCGTGATGACCTTGAGATTGGGTCTAGCGAGAACGTCTGGAGTGAGGTAAGCGACCTCCGAGGAGACGCGCTGACCACGACTGTCGATATAAGTGACTGGCAAAATGTCAGTAACCTGAGACCAAAAGGTGAAAGATACCGACAAGTCTGTGGGAATAATGAGAGAGGAGCGCATTAGACAAGGAAAAGATATACCTTGTTCGTTCCGAGGGTACCGTTTGAAGAGGTAAAGTCTGGGCTAAATGGGACACCAGCATTGATGTTAGCCTGAATGAAGAGGGGGCTACCATGCCAATTATAGGCATGATAGCCGATGGTGACAGGTCCATGGGAGCCATGAATAGAAGGATCGACATGTGGGAAGCGCGCATCTGGGGTATACTTTTCAAACTTGCGGAAATAGCTGTGGAGTTGGTGAGGAAATGGAAGGCGGGGGAAATAAAGGCACACGTTTCAAAGTTTTTCCAGGACCAAGACGGGTCACCGACGATGGCAGCAAATTCGTCGTAGTCGGAGGGTGCACCGTAATGAGCCCTGTAGGGAAATGAGGGTAGAAAGGAGGAGAAGAGAAGAGACGTGCATGGACGCATTTATGGAGGAGCAGCCGCCGAGAAGACGGGCTGAGAGGGGTGAGCAGAGAAAGCGGTGAGCAGAGACACATACCACGGGGCCAGAATTTCTTCTTGTTGGCAGCATGTGGCTGAGGGACAGTGAAGAGATTGTAGTCGTGCGGCCCGCCAAAGAGACGGATGAATGCAGAGGGTGTCCTGCTCTCGAACAGGGCCTTTCCGCTGTGGGAGGTGAGCAGAGACGCATAGAGGACCACAAGACGGACCTTTGGCCGTCCTCGATGAGGAGGACACGGAAATCGGGACGCTCTGAGAGACGGGCAGCGAGAACACAGCCAGCAGTGCCTACGGGGGGATGAGGAGAGACAGCAAGGAAGAAACAGTACGGACCACCACCGACGATGACAAAGTCGGCGTCGTCGTTGAGCGCGCGCGAGCCAAAGAGCCAACGGGCGAAGTCGAGGAAGAACTGCCACATAATGTGGCTGTGCTATTCTACTCTTCGCTATCATGGTCCCAGAACATCCGCCGTCGAAAGCGTCGCTTTTGAAGTGGTGGTCTCAGTTTACCCACCCACGGAAAGACACACAGCGTATGTCGCTCGCTGTCCCGCCTTCTCTGCTTACCCCCCGCAGCATCCCCTCCGGATCAGCACCCCCACCCTGTCTTTGCAAAGCCACTCAAGGACTCGCTCAGACGTGCCAGCGTGCAAATATCCACCGCCAATGCCAACGGCGATCTCTACGTCTGGGGTTATATCCCTGTCGTCGTCGCAAAGTGGTCCGTGCTCTCCTCCGCACCTTTCGCCCCACTCACTCTTCCCAGTGGTCTCTATCTCAAGGAGAATGGTACTGTCCGCCCTCGTCTGCATACCACCCCGCTCACACCCCGCAGCCACCGAGATCGAAGGCACTTTTCGTGTAAACGGCTCTGCCAAACGCATGCGCGAACTGCAGGCGGCATTCGAGACACCGCCCCGAGTGCGTAGCCCTTCTCTACCACCCCTCCCCCATTCACAGCCTCCCCTAGTACGGCAAATCCCTCGACTGGAAATCCGAGCACTACACCACCCACGACGTCGCCAGCGTTTTTCGCCGATACCTCACTCAGATGCCCGTAAGTTCCGTCCGTTTACGTCTCATCCCTCTCCCATTCCCTCTCCGATCAGGAGCCTGTCATCCCCTACGACATGTATCACGATGTGAGTCTTTTCGCTTTCTCCCCCTCTCTTCATCCCTCATCCCCTTTTCAAGTTTCGCGACGCCCTCGGTTAGCCCCCCTCTCCATTCTTCTCCTCACCCCTCTTACCCCGTTTAGCAAAGCAACCCTTCAACCGTGACAGGGTTGTCGCCACATACAGACACCTGATTTCCCGCATGCCGAGGGCAAACCAATACCTCCTTCTCTATGTTCTCGACCTCTTGTCCGTCTTTGCGCGCAAATCGGACAAGAATCTCATGACACCTGCCAGTCCGTTGTTGTTCCCCCTCTCCTTCCATTTCCTCACCCTGCCCTAGATCTTGCCGTCATATTCCGTCCCGGCCTCATCTCTCACCCCGACCACGAGCTTTCCCCGAACGAGCATCAGCTCAGTCAAAAAGTCCTCGAGTTCCTCATCGATCAGCAGGATTCCTTTTTACTCGACATACCACCTCCCCCACGATCAGACCCCTCCTCTTCTTGGCGTCCACCCAACCGCGCTGCCCCACATCCTTCCCACGACCCAGATGATTCTGATCTCCTTGTACTTTCGTCCGATGATGAACGGCCATCCACGAATGGCTGGAAGCTCGTCGGCAAGGACAAGCGACGGATCATGCGTCGACGCACAACGCACGAACCGCTTGGTGGGTTACCCTCCTCTGCGCCAGCGCGCCTTGCCCGTCCACGTCGCTAAACACCGGTTTCTGTCTGAATCTTGTCTTTCCACATCGGCCATACATTACAGATCCCACTGAAACACCACGGGCATCGCCTGCCCTCTCTCCGGTAGCGGAATGGCCTCCATCCAACCCGAGCAGCCCCACACGGTCGGGGTCTCTCAACCGAAGTCGCACTCTGCCGTCGCAACGAAATGCCCCTGACGACGAGAGACAGCGGCTACGGCTGCTGAGGAAACATAGGCCACACACACCCCTTCCGGAGGGGTTGAGTCCCGGTGTGAATATGAGCACGTGACTGTAGTATATTTGTATTATGTGTTTGAGCGTGAAATGGACGTGGTAGTCGTCGTAGAACGATCGTCTCTAAGATGCAGCGCGGCGACGAGTACATGATGCGCTCCTACCAGGCATCTACGCCGGAGATGCAGAATTACTACGACGATCAAGTACGTTTCTTTTATGTATGTGTATATTTATCATAACTCTCTTTTTTACCACCACCCTCGCAATCCTGACTGCTATTCAGCCCCCCCCGAGCCAGCCCGGCACCGACGCTCCTTCCCCATTCCAGTCCACACCCAACATCTACAACCCACACTTTAGAAACTCCCAGCCGTCTGCGTTCGCCGAAGCCCCATATATGCCGCCTTCAAACCCATACGAGAATATCGATGTGCCTCGCAACAGCGACTGGCTCGAGAAGACCCAACAGTCCAACAAGCGCTCCAAATGCATGGTGCGTCGACCCCCCGTAACCTGTGCCCGTTCGCGACCCGTCTCCACAGGTCATCAGCGCCGTACTGTTGCTCGCCGTTCTCATTGCCGCAGGCGTCACTCTCGGCGTCGTGCTCTCGAAAAAGAACGGCAGCTCAGGGTCTTCCTCGGGCAGCGCCCCTTCGGGCACAAACCCCAACGACCCGAGCAACTTTCAAAAAGATCCAGCCCTCAAGCACGCCTTCTGGGGCATCGCCTATACTCCCCTTGGCGCCCAGCTACCTGACTGTGGAGTAACCTTGGGTGAGTCTACACCCTATCCTCCATGGTGCACTCTTGACTGTCCACAGACTCCGTCATCGAGGATATCCAGGTATGTGACATTATCTCCCCCTTGTCTTTCACTTACCCCTCCGAAGCTCATGTCTCAAATTACGACCAACATTCGCATCTACGGTGCAGACTGCAACCAATCGTCCCTCGTTCTTGCCGCCATTGAAGCCACCAAGGTCAACATGACTGTTTGGCTCGGAAATTACCCTTCATTGACGGACAACGGAACTGCGTATGAACGTCAAAAAGGTGAACTACAGACCGCGCTCCAGCAGTTTGGTGCTAACCACGTCGGGGGTATGACTGTCGGAAATGAACTCATCCTCGAGTGTGTATCCGTGTGCTAGCATCTATGATATCACTTACCTCGCTCACAGCGCCGTCACGGCGGCTGGCCAAACTGACCCTAATGGCTCTGCTGGAGACGCAGGTATGTGCTTTCGCGCCCATTTCGACTATTGCCTGATGACTCGTCATAGCTGCCAAACAGCTGATTGCATGGATCAACGACACGAGAAGTATGCTTTCTTCAATGAACCTGGGAGATATGCCTGTTGGCACCGCTGATGCGGGAAGCTACTTCAATACGGAAGTGTTGGGAGTAGTCAATTACGGCATGTCAAATGTCCACCCGTGGTTCGCGAACCAAAGCATCCAGGCTGCCGCAGGATGGACCTATGAGTTCTTTGAGACGATAAATGTCGAACCTGCCGCCAAGATTTCCAGTAGCCTTCAAATGTACATTGCCGAGACCGGTTGGCCAACAGTACGCCACCCTGGGAACCACTCCCCCGCTTTACTAAATCTTGGCTAGAATACGTCGACGCTCAACTATGACCCTACCGATGGCCCGTCAACTGCTTCCGTTGCTAACTTGCAGGTACGTCGGTTGGCAATATCAACACGGGATTGGCATGTTTAGGCGCTTTTAGATCTTCGTTGATACCTTTGCTTGCCAAGGCAAGTATTGTCTCCTAGATGCTTTACATGGAGGTTACTAATCTCGTCGTGTAGCGATTGCAAACGGCACAGAGTACTTCTTCTTTGAGGTGTGTTCACACTTGGGGATCCTTTGTAAACGCTGGCTCATGTTGTGTCGTAGTTTTGCGACCAGCCATGGCAGGTATGTGTCTAATCTTCAAATTCAACGAAACAGGAGTGCTTATATCGCATGTCAGGGTGACCAATACGGTGGTGTCGAGGTGACTTTCCTGACATCAATTCGTTTGCAACCGCTCATACATGTCCTTGATAGGGTTACTGGGGCTTGTTCGACGCGAAGTAAGTCCGGCTTGATGATCCCATCCGCCACGACGGTTCCTGAACGCGCCTTCTAGCAAAAACTTCAAGAACCTCACTCTTCCTGACTGCTTTTCGTGAAGCATCCTTGACCGGTACCCGCGACCTTCCATGTCCTATGTGTAAACCCGTTGAACCATTCTCTTCCGCTTCTTTTGTATCTAATTGCACTTGTACTTTGTTCTTCGCTCATGGATCACGGGATCCCTTGAGCTCATCCTATGGCCAATTTCTCCGCAATCATCCCGTTCTGTCCTTACATGCACACCTCGACTCGAACTGTGTCGCCTGCTACTCTGGCAGTAACCCGCATCCTGACACAATGGACTACTGCCTCGGGATGATGATCAATGTAGAGAAACGATTTTTGGCATACCATTTAGATTCTGTGATAACATTTCATCCAGCGGACATGTTTTTACCCTCGATAAGTACGTATACGCAACTATTCGTTAATGAAATCGAGGACTTTTTCTTCTGGAAATAAATGCACCAATGAATGGGTAGAAAAAATAGGAGGAAATGCTTCAGCCAGATCTCGAAGCTAAGCCACTAATGACCCGGTACACGCCGTAGTGTGCTCTCGGGTCGCACCTGTTACTCACGTCCATCCAACTTTTTTTGCCTAGACTGCTGACCCACATAACATGCTGGCCATGGGCTGCGCCCGGAAATCCAAAAAGAGATATTGAAGTATGTGAGAGTCTGAGACATCGTTGTTCCCTCTTATCAGTCAACAGTCCACCTGAAACACAGACCTTCGAGCGTGTCAAGAAAGTCTTCTCACTGTAACGCCCTTTCTGATCAAGTGTCACCATAGAAACATTTGAACTAGTCACAAGTGTTGTCCCTTGCACTTTTTGGCTCATTCCTTTATGGCTTCTACCATCCAGCAAAGTCTGTCTTTATTCAAGTAGACAGACCACCAAGTGGTGCTCTCATGTTCGCGCACGCGGTATATACGTATTGGAAGATGCTCGTTTCGTAGTTTACGCCTTCTCGGAATGGAACATATTTACTTTCCAAAGGTAATTCTTGATCCTGCTGACTGTTTGCAAACGTATCTCATCCACTCTACTTGTGTCCGGTGACAATAATTCAGTATATCCCGGTCGTAGGTGTATTCTTTCTTATACATCCGTTGACTGTGACTATATTTTCAGGTGATATACTGGTCGCTTTATGAGACTCACAACAGCGTCGAAGTCTAGAAAGTCGACCATGATTCTTTGGGTGCAAGTTATTCACCTAAATATGTGTCGTGCAAACTGTAGTGCATGTTTTACCTTGCCTCTCACTTAGTATGTTATCCTGTCACAGGTAGGTAATATATGTCCATCTACCTCGCCGAGGTCATGGACGGTTGCCAGCGCACGCTCACGTGCCTGTATCTCGCCGTTTGGTTTACCCCCGTTCGCGAGCCCTTTCACGAGAGGTCATGGCCGTACGTCCGATGGTGAACGTGCGCCTGGCGCAGTAGGTGCCCGCCTACACGCTTGTTTCCGAGCTTGGAGTGAGCGAGATCGACACGGCGTTTGGGTTTAGATCGACGTCTCATTTTTGAGCCGGACCGTCTTCGCAGGCTGCAGTCCGGGTTCGAGGAGTTGACGGAAGATAGGAACACTCGTAAGGCTGACTTATCTGCAAGCCTACGGCTACATTATATATCTCCACTCACCGTAGAGATGCAAGTAATTTCTTGTACCCGTCCCACGTAGTTGTCCACAGAGCTCCATGGTCCAGTTTACTCCCAGTGTTTCCGCCGTTGGCTACGCCCCCCTCCGCTGTTACCTAAGTGCATTTATAACGAATACTAGTGTTATATTTAAACAGGCATTAGTGGTGTAGCGGTAACATTGGGTCTTCCCATGGCCTAGCTCCGGGTTCGACTCCCGGCTGATGCATCCTTTTTGCGTTCTCTCAATTGTCCCTGCGTACTGAGCACACCCGCTTAACTGCATCGTTATCGTTCAACCTATCCCAGGCGATATCTGACACGCGTAGAACACGACCATGTTACGCAGCGAGCCCTCCCTCGTTCCGCTCCATCTCGACCTCCCAAATCTCTCGCACGCCCTCTCTGAACCACACCACGTTCCATTCCACGAGGCCCCTCCTCATCTCAAACACAGGCGTGGGCAGCGAGGCGACGAGTGCGAGGTGCGGTGTGACGAGGTGGTAGGTGAGCGTGACGGGTTGCGAGGGCGAGAGGGACGTCGATGCGGATGGGTAGGACAGGGCTTTGGTGCTCGACCCATCCGAGGTGTCGACGATGTTGGATGACGGTGCTGGCGCATTGGACCTGCCCCGGGATCAGCGAGGGTAGTATTATACAAGACGATGTGCATACTTGTATAGTGGTCTGAACGCGTTGAGCATGTGTAGGTAGTCACAACAGAGGTTGTGTGTTGCTTGGTCCACGGGGGAGGCATCAGTCGCAACGTAGAGTTTGCTTGATGTATCGAACAGAAATGCTTTGGGTGATGACGTGTTCTTGTAGGATTTGAGAGATGAAGGGGGGAACATGCGGGGGGACTTACGGCACAAAAGACGTTGAGCAAGTTTTCGAGATAGGGCAACGAATCGACAAGTTTGTGGATGACACGCGAAAATGCTTCTTGAAGCGAATAGTCGTAGACGGACGTGAGGTGGAAATTCAGAGGGACTTGTTCGTATTCAGGTGATTCGTCTGCGAGGCGGTCGATAACGCGTTCGTGGATCTGGCGAAAGTTTTCTGCCTCGAGATCATCGCGGTGGGCGGTTGGTGGATGGAGAGTCTTACCGATCTTATCGTCCTCTTGGAGTTTCTCTGCCTTGTGCACAAAGACCTCGAGGTTGATGTTTGGGTTGACCTGGCACGCAGCGACGATGAACTCGACAAGTTTAACTATGGGTTGTTGGTACAGATCCTGTGCGAGTGTGAGTTAGCCATTCTTCAGAGACAGTGGCGTGCTTACTCGGATATCAATGACGAACACGATACTCGAGAATTCAGAGAGAGGCGCGCCGAGGGTATCGACTGTGATATTTCCGGGACAATCCCACATCTCGAGCGGGATGAGAGTGCTTGCCCGAGCGTGTCTGTAGGAGCGGGGATGGAGGCGAAGGCGACTCACTCGAAAGGGTATTTGGTGACGCGCATGGTCGGTTCGAGGTAGAACGTCTGCTTGGAGGGCAAGTTCTTGAACAGAACCTGCAATATGGATGTTTTACCGCTCCTGTGAGGGTCATTAGTTTATGAACTTCCGAGAGTAAGAGGCGAACCTTCTCGTCCCCAAGAAAAGTATCTTTGCACGAGACATGTTGGGATCAACACTGCCACAGATCGACTAGGAGCCTATCAGATCCTTTCTTCCCACGGCCGGCTGGATATCAAGCCAACAACTCTCCCTTGGAACGTTCGTCCCTTTTTTTTCTCTTCCGCTCATGAAGTTTGGAAGAAAGATATCGGTATGCTTGGTTTTGTGGTATCTTTTCACGTATAAACACGCCCGCGGGTTAGGCCAGTCTTTACGACGAATGGAAGCCGTTCTATATCGACTATAGCCTTCTTAAACGGGAGCTCAAGGTTTTGACAACTTCATTTTGCCGTGGATGCTTGATGAACCGTCGTCATCCAGGCCCGTACTACCTCCCACAACTGGGATGATAAGGATGAACGCGAATTCACCATCATGCTCAAGGGGGAGCTGGATAAGGTTCACGACTTCCAGAAGAAAAAGGTATGACTTGACTTGACTTCGCTGTCGCTCTTCTTATCGCCCTCTGCTTTTAGACTTCTGAGCTGTCCCACCGAATTCGCGAGGCCGAAAAGGACATGAAACGTCTCGTCGCTCAGCAAGACACCCCTACCACATCCGAACCATCTCCGATCGCATCCAGTGATCCAGAGTCGCTTCATCCACGAACCTCGGATTATGGCCCGGATGAAGGCTCTGACGACGAAGACGACCTCGGTGATTCCTATGACGAACTTGAAGAACTTTTCCATGCCCTGGAAGTGGAAGTAGCGACGCTCGTCGCGGATGTACATGATCTCGCCTTGTACACGAAACTAAATATCACAGGCTTTCTCAAGATCCTGAAGGTTCGTGTTGTCCGTCTCGTATCCTTCATATTCTAACGGAACTCTAGAAACATGACGTTGGTTACGCCTTGCAGACGATAGGTCGACGTGCTAACACGTTCTCAGAAACAAACGAACATGCCACTTAAACCCACGTTCATTCAAGATTACTTGGAAGAACGCCCATTTTATAAATACAACTGGGACGCGCTCATCGTGAAGCTTTCAAAGCTCTACAACCTTGTCCGCACACGCGGCCACCCCGTCGTCGGGGACTCCAGTGCGGGCGGCAACCAAAGCGCGTTCGTTCGACAGACAACGAAATACTGGGTAAACGAGTTCCATTTATTCCAACGCGTGATCTTACTCGTTATCAGGTGCATCCAGACAACCTAGTTCCACTGAAACTAGCTATTTTGAAACATCTACCTGTCCTTGGTTTGTCCCATTTTTGTAATCATTCCGTTTGTGAATCTGACATTGGTTGTGATCGGCAGTGTTCAACGCGGAGAAAGAATTCGAACTTAAGGATGCAGGTAGTCTGCCAAGCTCTTTGACGATTGTTTCATCTCACGAGTTTTAATAGCAATTACATCTATATACTTTGATAACGAGGACTTAGATCTCTACCTTGGCCGGCTTGAAAAGACGGAGGGTGCTGAAGCAATCCGTCTGCGGTGGTATGGAGATACCGACGTCAAAACCGTAAGACCAGATGTATAGTTCATTTTATACCCTAACATTATTTCCCCGACAGATTTTTGTCGAACGTAAAACTCACCGAGAAGATTGGACGGGAGAAAAATCGGTGAAAGCTCGTTTTCCTATCAAGGAACATCTAGTGAACGCGTTTTTACGCGGAGAGTATACCATGGACGCTGAAATGCAAGCCTTAGCCGACAGTGGCAAAAAAAGTCAGAGCGAAGTCGATGCGATACTCCAACTTGCCAGTGAAGTGCAATATCGCGTGTTGACACGCAAGCTTGGTCCTGGTGAGGCATGCCTCAACTGTGTGCCTTTACCTTGTTGACGATCCGTCTGCAGTCATGCGTACGTTTTACAATCGAACTGCGTTCCAGCTACCAGGCGATGCCCGCGTGCGGATCTCTCTTGATACCGAGCTCACTATGGTCAGGGAAGACAATTGGGATGGGTGCGTACGGGCTGGGGACAACTGGCGGCGTACGGACATAGGGATCGATCACCCCTTTGACCAAGTCCCCCCTGAAGACAAAGAGTTATTCAAATACGGTGTTCTTGAGGTCAAGTTGCAGACGCAGCTCGGACAAGAACCTCCTAAATGGGTGACGGACCTAGTCCAATCCCATTTAGTAGAAGCTGTTCCAAAGTTCAGGTCAGCCATGATCGGATCTACTTGTCCTTAAAACTTATGCGGGCATAGTAAATTCATACATGGATGTGCTACCCTACTTCCCCACCGTACGGATCTTATTCCATTCTGGCTTCCGCAGAGTAAGCGCAGAAAGTAACACGGATGATAAACGATTGACTGATTTGCTTCTCGTAGTGGACATCGATATTCTGAAGCCCAGTACGGGTTATCTGACGGTAGAGCGACCCATCACCTCATCCTCGAGGGCATCCTTAGACCTCAGTCATTCTGGTGACACCACGCCGTCGCATACCTACGCTGAGCCTGTTTCCGAGGGAGAAGAAGACGAAGTCATGGACTTGGAACCTGCAAAGGACGAGGGCACTCGCACAGGGCTTCCTCGCGTAGATGTTGCAGCTGCCATTGCATATCGCGAAATATCACTCAAGAGGCGCGACTTTAACAGCTCTAACGCGTTAAATAGTTCTGACCTATCCCCGGGAGGAGGGGAACAGGGAGTGGTTGATGAACGCACACCACTGCTGAGCGGGGCACAGGAAGAACGTGTTGTTACTCAGCCAGAGGCACAAAAGACGTTGTCCATACATCCTCTAGCGTCCTCGACGACGTTTGACAAGACGTTGAAGGAACAGCTGAACGGAACTCAGCCAATCAGTAACCAGCCGACTACCGAGGCTGTAGGGCTCAACGAGGAAGAGATACCAGAACAGGAAAGACTGCTCGTTCGCGACTGGATTGCACCATCTGGCAAGAAAATCGCAATACCTGTTCGCATCGAACCCAAGGTATATTTCGCCAACGAACGGACGTTCCTGGCAAGTCCCCGTCTTTTACTGGCATCGTGTTTCGTGCTAACTGAGGGGGATCGTTAGAAATGGCTGCACTTTGCCGTCTTGATCAGTTCCATTGCGACGATGCTCCTCAACTTTATCCCTTCGGACGATCCTAGAGGGCTCATCAGCGCGTGGCTCTTCACGCTGGCAGCACTCCTCTCTATCGCGTACTCGGCCATTATCTTTGTGCATCGTGCCCTTCGCCTTCGCACTCGTAGTGCTGAAGGACTCTACTATGATAAATATGGCCCAACCATCTTGTGTTTGGTGCTGTTCGCCGCGTTGGCCGTCAATGTCGGCTTGCGCATTGCCGAGATGGTAGAGGAGTGATTTCGTAGTCATGGACAACGCTTGGGTTATCTGGCTTGATTTTTATTCCATATATTGTTTTGGTTGGACGCCTCGTGGTCAGTTCTGGTTACCTTCTTGAAAGGATCCTTCTCTCGTCAATCTCGCACTCGGAGTGACTATGCAATAAAAGTCTTGAATATATATATCTTTTCATTAGCAGTGATTGTTTGAGGAAGATATGGATGAATACTGAGGAATAAAAGGTTCGTATGCTCAACGTCCAAGCGGAAAAAAAGTTTAAGTTTGAGAGCAGGATTATATAAATGTTGATAATGACAGCTAGCTGCCCAAAAAGCACGAGCATCCTTGACAAGATCTATATTGGTGGGGGAAATAAAACGAAGATGCGTGTCATGGTACGCGATAATTCTGATGAACACATGTGCATAAGTAAGACACAAGACAGGAGGAAAAGACCAACCAAACGAGTGTACATCCGTCGTAAAGGGTATTAATCTTTCAACTGCCTAATACTGTCCCACATTTCATCCCGTTTTCTTTGTACTCGTGACAATGAGCATCATCCCCCACCACGCTCAAACGAGGGCCACGACTACTGCGGGCCGTATCCATACCCGGGGTTGATGCTAGGAGAGGCCCTACCTGCGCTTACTGCGACAGAAGTCGGCGTCCTGGATCGCTCGTCCACTGGGTAGCCCATCGCCGCCTGCGGCGCTGGGGAGCCACGACCTTGCATATCGTACACCACTGGTGGAGCTGGACTCCTCATCCTGGCCATCTGAGTCATGGGGATGGCCTCTGCACCGTGGGCATCCGACATAGTGTCCGTAAACGTATTCGGTACCGGACCCCGGTATGGGTCATAGTACCCCGCGGGCTGACCATATGCACTGGGTTCGTCACGATACGGCTGATTGGGGTTGAGGTGGGGCAAGGGGGGGACTGCGTAGGGATCTCCGCCACCATACGCTTCAGGGACAGAGGCTGTGATCGAGTTGGCATATGCACCAGGGCTTGGTGGTCTCGTGAGGTTGACATCAGAGTCGTTTTCTGGGCCAAAGCCCGCTCTGCCAGTAGCGTTTGTCGGAAGCGCATGCACGTCGGTGTTGTGCGCGTTGAGCTCGGGCCATTTGATAGCTTCGTCTGTCATCTCATCAGTCCAAGTGAAACGTTTACGTAAACGGACGTACTGTCGTCGAAATCGGAAAAGCGTTTTCGTGTGAACTTCCAAACGAAGAAGAGGATGATAGCAATTGCCGCAATACCTCCCGCAACTGAAAGTCCGATAATCGACCCGGTGCTGAGGCCGCCGCTGTCACCACTGCTCGAGCTGCTGGAATTTGTGTACGAAGGTGCGGGACTGGATGGAGTGGGTGTGTATTGGATATAGCGTGTAACGACTTGTCCTGAGGCATCGGTGGTGGCAACCGCTGAGCTTGTCACAGGTTGTGTAGTGGGTGAAGCCGCCGAGGATCCTCCCTTGGTAGTGCTTGATTGAGCCACTGACAAAGAGCTTGCTTCTGTAGTAGGGGCGGCGGACGACGCACTCGCGGCTGTTTGGGAAGAAGTTGCAGCGTCACTCGTCGAGGCTGGGGCCGAGGTCTGAGCTGTGGTGGGCTCGGTGGAAGCCCCAGTACTAGAATCTGGCAAAACCACAGCACGTATTTGGACAGACCCGCGCTCATACACCCCCTCGTTCTGCGATGCAGAAATGGGAAGAAGCAGGGCAGAGGCTACCACGGCGAGTAATAACGAGCGCGTTGTTTTCTTCATCCTAAGGAACGCTGCTGGCAAGGAGTCGGGAAGGGCTGCGAAGTATGTGCGCTCGAAAAATCCGCAGCAACGTCGGGTCGCAAGACCAAACCGGCGTCGTTATAGGTGAGCTTGCGACAAAGGACAAGCTTGAGGCTGTCTTGAATAGAATGTGGCGGTCACCTGTGAACAACCTGCGGATTGGAAGAAACCTGAAAAAGGCGCAAATGCAAACGCCGTGTCGGCCGTGATGTAAGTAGGAACCTGACACTACAAGTGGCTGTGCATCATATCACGGTCACGTGCTAGCGATTCTCCGGGTACTACGACAACCGAACAAGTCACGACGCCAAGGCTCGGGAAGTGCCTGGAACCAGTGCAGCTTGAAACTTGTCCATACATACAAACTGAATCCAGGCAACCATCCTATATTACTAGTAAATGGTTTGGGTAGTAGTAAGTAGTACTTGCCATGTACAGGTTTCCATAGCAGAAGGATCGCTCTGGACCATTCCTTACCCATGGTATCGTCATCATCGGGAACATCCGCTCTTAGTCTAACGAGCTCCTTCCTAGAAGTTTGGCGATTTCGCGATGTTCGTGAAGCCAGGCAGGAAATGGCTTCTCCCCTTTACCAGTTGATTCTCGCATCTCGATCAAATAGTTGCAGAAAACGATAAGCGTTCCGTAGCGGTATCTGTATCGGTTGGTGAGCAGATGCATATGAAACTATCATCAGCTACTTACAGGTAATTCACAGCGACACTCATCAGTTTCCCCTGCTTCACACTTCCCTTCTCGCACGCCTCCACCTTGAGCTTGTAGCTGCACGACCGCCATCATGAGCACCGAACGGTAAGAAAGAAAATCCCTCACTCGTAAATTGCCTTCCTGAGGTTCTGGACGTCTTGCATTAGATCAATCGCGCAGTCAGTCAAACGTTTAGCAATCTTTCCGCGGGAGAGGACGCCAACAAGATGCAAGATTGTCTTGTACTCCCCTGTAAACCAATGTAACCACCAAGTGGGCGGTAATGGCAAGCGCGAGTACCTTGCAAGTATGCCTCCTCCTCTGACGGGCCATCAATCGAATCGTAGTTCAACATACTTACGTCTTCGGTGAGACCAGCGTATTCTTCTCCCACCCAATTCGTGACGGTTGAAATCAAACATGCAGTCACCATGCCAGTGGTTGTGCGACCCCTCCCCATCTGACAATTGAAGATAAAATCACCCGCTTGCGGGTATCCCAGTCGAATACGATTCAAAAGCTGAGACAGTGCATCTGGGAGTGGTGCTTGTTCGTCGGTCTAGGTTTGAGTGTTAGCCAATTGGTAGATGCAGATTGAGATCTCATACAATCGCTACGCGGTCGTAATCAATCTAGCGGACGAATTGTTCAGCTAGAATTTCAAACGTGGGAATAGGGATTGACCTTGTAGCCTTCCTTCGCAACCAAGTCAAACACGTCTCGGGGTGTCATGATATCCCCCTCCGAAACGGTTTCCCAGATAGGAATTATGGTGAATACACCAGGGCGCTCCTCGACTTCATCGTGAAGTAATATACGGCCACCACCTTGGCGAAGTTCCCGAAGAACATCCCTCTTGAAACGTTCTTCCATTGTCTCGACCATCGTGGTAGTGACTCCTGTAGCCCTGCACATAAAAGAGTCAACATCCATGCAGGCACAAGGTAGTAACCTTACTCTACGTTTTCCAACGGCTTGTCGACCAGCCGCAGAACATGTGGTCGGCCAGCGACATATATGACTGGCTCCTGTTCAAGTCAGATACACCCGCCTGGCACATTGGAGACAGTTAAACATACCTCCCTCAGAGAAGTCCAAAATACCATATTTGCACCTTGAGGGCCAGCATCAACTCGCGCCAGCGCTCTCCGTAATCTGTGGAGATATGGCGAGAGATTCGAATGATTATTGAACAAGACACACCCTTGCACAGTAGGCATTCCGCTGGTTAGTCATATAAGCAGGATGATCTGAAAAGACATGAAGAAATAAAAGCATACCTTCCACAAACCATTTTCCCATCATTGCATTCGAGAGGTACAAAAGAGCTTCCTGAGTCAGACATTCTAGTATATTCCAACACTAGAGTCAAAGGGACACGACGGAAGTTAGGCGATCCATCAATCCGCCTACCTCGCGAAACGTGATTAGTGTCATAACGATGCCACCATAGTAAACGCACTCAGGAAGGGTCATTTTCTGCAAGTTTGAAAAGAAGTCACTCTTCAAGATTGTGGAGGCAGACAAAATGCTCCCAGATCGGTTGACCACAACTTGTTTGACCTCGTCAGGGTGGGCAACACTATCTATGCGCTCTAACAGGGTCAAAGCGTTCAGATCACCAACGTTAATATCTTTTTCGAATGTTTTGATGACTGTTTGCAGTGATATGTATGTGATGAATTAGATGATGAACCTTGGCCATACCCGGTCTGTTTTCGATAAACTTCCCGAAGGTCTCCACGGACTGCAGTGTATCAGCTTTTGTTGATTGCAGGTAAGCCTGAAAGACCACAAGCTCAAAGTATCGACGAAGGTTCTGCAGTCCTGAGAAACCGTCAGTTCATATGATCGTTTAGCCCTTTTAAACATACCTTTAGATGTGTGAAGGCGCTTCTGTTTGTCGTCGGTGGCTTGAACTGCCTTCACACGTTCATCTTCGATTGAGTTACGCAGGTTCAGGACTATTGCACAACGATCTATAGCTTCGTCGACAGCGGTCTTTACTGTTGGTCCTTGGCGGACAATCCGAAGGAAATCTCAAACCGGATCTTAAATCTACGCAAGAACGGAACGAGACATGACATACTATCCACCACTTGGTAGGACGGTCGCCAATTTACGGGTTCCTCTTCTACACGTGGCTCTATACGTGGAACAGATGTTGAAAGGGAACGTGGCCGGGCGATCGCTCTGTTGTCTGTCAACCATTGTTGGATTAAAAGGATGATGACCTAAGTAGAGTCAACTTGATAGATTGCATGTCCAAGGAAAGCTTACCGAAGTCAGCGTACTCCTCCCTCGCCCCAGTTGACAGTTCACGACGATCGCAGTATTCACGAAGTCGGTGCGGACTACCAACTCTATGAGCTCACTGATATCGGACATGTCAGGAGGACGCTCTGCGGTAATTGGGATACGAGTATATTGCACATCGAGTCCGTGGCCCGACTGTTGCAATGCCATTATATCCTTGAGAACAGCAACGTCCTCAGGCTGGACTTCTTCCCATACTGGAATTACTGATCCGTCTGATGTCTCCGTGTGTAGTAAGAGCCTGCGAAAAGTGCAAACGTGAACGCCGCCAACTCAAATTGAAGACGAATTCCTTACCTCCCATCGAATGCACTGAGTTCTGCGAGAACATCATCCTTGAGGCGTTCCTCGAGTGCTTCCAAGCGCGAGGCAGCGATCCCTCCATAATCTGAAGAGAAAGAAACTCAAAGTGTTATTCATATAAAGGACAAATCGATAACCTTTCATATTTCTCAAAGAAAATCGCTCCCGCCTCAAACAGTAAGGAGCACCATTGATGTACACAATGGGTTCTTCACGGAGGGTTACCCAAACAACTTTGTCGACATTTGTGTGACTTTGCTTGATTAATTGAACTACCCCATCGATCGCGGATTCAGTCGGTTGTCCGCATGCATAAATGTTGGTACCAGGAATGTTCCTGAAGTTGATAACGCCACGAATGGATTGCAAAACGCGCTCGGACTCTGATAGCCATTGATCGGATTTCAAAAGCATGCTAATATTCATGCTCAAACAGGGAGTGAGTCAACCAGAACAGATAACCCACCTTTCTCTCAAAATGATGCCGCTACGGTTCTAGACGAAGAGTTATTAGCGTTCTAAAATTAGAAGATGGCCGACCTTGACCACGTGGTCACTGTATTCGTCTCCGAGCAACTGACTGCCAGTAATTTCAACATCATTCTTTTGCCCGGCGACGAGCGATTTTCCTTCTGCTCCTGACCTAGATAACAGGGAAAGATCATTTACGGGAGCAAACACATTCAACCGTGATCCACGCGACTTTCTAAGAAACATGACCTGGCTAAGGGAGGAAATGTTGTTATGGCTGAGGATATCCGTATTCCAAACAGGCTCACTTCCATATTTCTGTCCTTGCCTTGGCATTTGTTAGGATTTCTGCAGTGGAAAACAAAAGGAATAAAATGCAACAAACCTTGAGCCACTGTGAGAATGTCTGGCTAAAGTTTGGAACGGAATCGATGTAGCTTGCAAAAGCAATCATGAAGAAGCTAGAAAAGAAGAGAGGCATCAGGCTAGGTACTCGACCGTACCCTTGTCTGGCATGTCACCCACTATTTTTCGAGTGACTTAGCAGCTTTGACAAGGATGTCTTCCCTTTCAACGCCGTCGCCATCGGGGGTGGCGAGTGCGTATCGGACACGATGGACTAGGATATCTTCCCGTAGGTTTCTGACATGATCGCCTGTATCGACCAAAACCCAGTCAGCATAGCTTCACTAGCCACCACACTGACAATGAAAAAGGAAAATCTGAATTGAACATACAGATGTCAATGACACGATCGACAAGTCTTTTGGTTTGAAGTCCGTGGTCTAAACAACCAAGGAGGCTGAGAACAATGCCATAATTTCCTTGGTGCGCCTTGCGCAAATTTTCCAACAAGACAGGCTGTGACATCAGTAACGCGATAGCCGACTGCGAATGTAAATCTAGAACAAGTACATTGGCATCAGAGCGCACGCAAATGAATAGAACGCACGTCGTTGTAGAATATAGGTCAACCTAAGCAACGATCTGTTTGAATCCTGTTGAGCGATGGCATTTTCTACTGCCTGAGCAAGCTTCACGTCCGTTGCGGGCTAGATGATGCCCGTCAGATGGTTAGAGAGTCTACATGTATCATACTACCTGACTCCTCGGCTATTGATCGTGATCAACGAACTGGGTGACCGGCGGGAAATAAAAATGTCTCACAGTACTGATGCTTGGCGAAGGAATTCCTTGCTTGAGGGTCCCGGAAGGGAACGCGAAAGATGGTCTAACGACATAGGGGTCGTCTAAACCTCGTGCGAGAAGCATTTTCCGGCGAATAATCAACGCGGCAACCATAGCAAACGTAGTTCGCACAGCACCCATACCACAGCTAAATACAAGAGCGCTTCGAATAGGGTCCGCATCTTTGATGACACGGAGATAAGCATCCAGATAGTTGTCCTGGGCGAAGAGCGATGTTTCAGGTTGGGACACGACAACGAATGTAGAATCACCTCTATCGGCCGATCAGGAGAGATGGGAATACTGCATGAATTAGTGGCTCTTTGAGTATATACGTACATCGCATGATGTCTTGGGAAGACATACCGATGATACTGGACAGAAGGCAGCTGTAAGAGTGACGCAAACGAGATGTGTATAATGCACTGACCTCAACGTTCCATCCATCTAAACGCATGTTCTCCCAGAGCTCTCGTGATGTCCTCACATTCACATTGTCTACGTGCGTCCAAGTTGGCAATATGGCACCTTCTCCGCTTTCAGCAGCTTTCAACCAGTCATAAATTAGTCATTGCGCGCGAGGCGTCCTCGAGAACGCACCGACTTCGTTATGTGTCAAGATAAGTCCACCATATCTATCGAATTCAGAATCAGAATAGGAAAATTTGGCCAAAATCAATACGACGTCCTACTTGCTGGCTTCTTGAAGGATGTCGTGCTTCAATCTGTCTTCAATCGCCTCCAGATTTTCCGCCCGATCAGATAGAGAAAGTGTCTTGCGCGGTTCAGATGCATCTCGCAGAACAAACGGGCGTCCGGATATGTAGACTGACCCAACGATCAGTCAGGCAAGTATAACAGTCAATAGGTAAACCCACTAATCGGCTCTTCTCGTGTGGAAAACCAGACGACACGGGAGGGGTCACGCGTTCCAGGACGGCATCTGAGTACAGATAGTATGGCACGAAGACCTTGCGTTCGAGGTTGGGCAACACCAAATACATTGAGGTTTCCTTGACGAGGTGCTCTGAAGTTCGGTGCGCCGTGGACGTTCAGATCCAGATCCAGGGCGCGCCCTGGTGAACAGCTGAGGGCGACATCAAGGGATACCGGCCAACAATCACTAACCAGAAGGATAATGGTCTGTTTTCAGGATGAAACCCCTCGACAACACACTGCCCGATCTAGTCTTGACGATCGATGGCTCTGCACATTTGAGATTTAGCATGAGATCAAGAGGTCGCACCCCAGCCTCTCTGGCACGCGTGTTGTCCGCATTGTCTGGAAGTGGAGGTGAAGGCGTGGCAGACTCGTTGAGGTGAGCAGGTGGTGGCGAGGTTGGACCGGATCCGCGCTCGATGGCGTCCGACTCCGGCGTATGTGCTGGCATGTATTACGTTGGCTGCGGAAGAGCGCGCGGGTAACATACACAGGTCACGTGTGCCCGTGATACCCGGGCCGGTCTGTGTTTCATACCAAGTGTCATCGCTCCTGCACAGAGAAACGGTTTCAAGATTATGTGCCAATGCTGGTCCAACTATGATCGGGCCAATGTGCTATCGAACTAACTGCAATAGATCATTTTCATTATTGTTAAAATACCGGCTGAGGACAACCTATTTTTCAAGCATCTCGCGAAACGGTTAAATAATAATTATGTACCTTCTTCAGTCTGCTGACGTGGGATTCACAGGTCTTCCTATCTCCATGAAATGAATACAGAGCCATTCGATGATGGTCCTCACACTGCTGTGGTGCCATTGCGCTCATATAAATATAGCTCCGTGCTTGGAACAGATGGCAGCCAATGTCATTCATGTCCCCATTTGCGCTTTTCTTGATCTTTTTTGTTTCTGCGATTGGTCTCTTTACTGGCTATGTAAGGCGCAGATCTCCTCGTACATTTAACTTTCCCCCTGGCCCTACGGGCTTGCCATTCCTCGGCAATGTCCTCGAGATTAACTCTTCCGAGCCTTGGCTTACATTCACCCAATGGGCATCTTTGTACGGTACGTTCTTATCCAGAAAAATTCGATATTCTTGTCCATTCCGTGCTCAGGCGATCTGGCTTACTGCACTCTGTTCGGGAGACAAATTCTTGTCATCCAGACCATGGACGTCGCGAAAACACTACTTGAACAACGATCGGGTGTCTACTCAGATCGACCACCAGTAAAGGTTCATGAAGAGTACGTACGTCAGACAGACTAGATTACCCGTCTTCTCACCCACCAACTTGTTCAGTATCGGCTCTGAGTTCAATAGCTCACTACTCCGGTATGGCGAGAAATGGCGACTCCATCGAAGACTGTTTCACCGGTCATTCCGCGCCGATGCAGCGCGGGATTATCTCCCAATTCAGTTACGCAAGGCTCGCCAGTTGTTAATGGACGTCTTCAATTCGCCTGATTGTTACCAACGTCAAATTGAATTGTGAGCTTCCTTTCAGCCTGCACGAGATACTGAGAATCTTCAATATCGTTGCATGTACAGGTACGCTTCCGCAGTTATCATGTCGGCTGTCTATGACTATGAAACCGATCCGAATGAAGATCCACTCGTACTGGCGGCGGAAAGGGCAATTAGGGTGTTTGTGAAATTGGCAGGGCCTTCGACAGCTGCTATATTGGAAGCCTTCCCATTCTGTTAGCTTCGATTTTCTGAATTTGTCTCGGTTTCTTACTTACAATGATTCTCAGTGCTCAAGCTCCCCATCTGGTTTCCAGGCGCTACCTGGAAACGCATGGCTATACAAGCAAAAGCCAATTTACACGAGATGATGGAGGTGCCATTCTCTTATGCTCGTGACCGCGTGGTAAGGATCTGTGTATTTCCGTTTCTTCAGTCCTGTCTGATGTCCACTTACGCCGAACATCAGACGTCCCGTGTTTCTGGTCCATGTATGGTATCCGATTCTCTGAGACACCTCCCGGAAACCAATCCGGAAGGCTTTGAACTCGCATTAAAGTCTTCTTCCGCAACGGCTTTCATTGGTCAGTCGTACGCTTATCTTGATTCGCTGCGCCGGCTCACACGGAACGTAAATAGCTGGCGTTGAGACGGTATGTGGCCTATCACCCTAATTGACTAGCTCTCGAACAAGTAAGCAGACAGCGTCTACCCTCCTTGTGTTCGTCCTAGCGATGATGCGCTATCCGAAGGTCCAAGAGCGTGCTCAGAGAGAAATTGACGCTGTTATAGGAATGCACAGACTACCGAAATTTGAGGACAGGCAGACTCTACCTTACGTTGGCGCAGTTCTGCGCGAGACATTGAGATGGCATCCTGTATTTCCGCTAGGTAAGGCAAACGCGCCAAGAGTATATAAACCACCGCTGAATAGGTTGACGAAAGGATTGCCCCATTACACGAATAGGAGTGACGTTTATGAAGGACATTGCATTCCTGAAGGTAGGTAATGTCTTGCCTTTGTTACGTCTCCGTGTTCTCACGACAATAGGTTGTGTGGTCTTGGCTAATATCTGGTATGTTGGAGGAGTGGTCTCTGCATAACATCGCTCATGTACTACTCAGGGCGATGTCAAGGGATGAGGTTAAATACCCCGACCCTAGCGAATTCATACCCGAAAGGTTCCTCGATCAGGACGGGGAGCTCAACAACGATTTGGTGGCGTTTACCTTCGGTTTCGGACGCAGAGTTTGGTAGGACACTTGCATCAAATGAATGAAAATCATACATCTTATATCTATTTCAGTGTCGGCAGGCACTTTGCGGACGCATCGCTGTGGATAGCAGTTGTTCATTTGCTTACTGTGTTCAAGTTCGTGAAACCAGTAAACGAGAACGGGATTCCGCTGGAGCCAAACCCAAATTGGTCAACTGGACTTATATCGTGAGTATGTCGCTGCGACTTTTGGGGCTTGCATGCTAGATTGGTTCGCAGTCATCCTCTTGATCTCAAATGCCGCGTTGTTCCCCGGTTTCCCGGAATGGACGTTGACGCATTGACGGAAATGATACGATCTAGCGACTGAGTGCCGGTCACACTCAGTAGATTTCTAAGCGACCCTCTCATCTCGATTCCTGTCAAATTTTGCCCGCCCTTGGTGCAGAATATGGTGTGAACATTACCTTTGAACATAGACATACGGTAACCAGAGTTTATCTTGACTGTGTGATTCAAAAAAAATTGACTTGTTAGTGAGGCATACGCCAAATCATTTGAGTGTCCTTGTGATGAAATCCATCCGCTAAAGGCTGAGTCCACGTCGGCAGAATTCAGTAGTAACCCAAATCCACGTGCTCAGTACTTTTGATGAGGTGGCATTGAAAACAACAAACTCCAAAGCTCGGTCGCCTGGCGTGAATCCGCTAGATCCTGGAACGACAATAACCCGAGTAACCGACCAAAAGGCTAGTCTGCTGCTCACCAGAGTGCAGACTACCAAAAAGCGACTGCAAAGTGGACCTCGCACACTTACCAAATGGGGATATTCAGTGCGCCCATAGCGGCTTCAAGAGAGCTCAGCTTCCTTCTCTTCCTCTACTCAGCTGGTGCTCGATGTCCTCTCCGTCCCAGCCAGTCAACATTCGGGGCTCCCCCCCACTCTCTGACACTCCTTCTGGTACACCTGATATTCGTGCTCTTCGTGCTCAGTATGCTGGAACACCACCCGTGCCCAACATCCCAGCACGATACACCCCCCCGGTCGGCTCCTATTCAAGTGCTACTCGTGATGACTCACCGTGAGTGGTTTTTAGACTGCTCAAAAATAAGAATAAAGTTGCTAGGCTCGTCCATCCTCTAGCGTAATTAGCGCACGACGCTCTGTCGACAACACTATAATGGATCTGGACGACCTCCCTGCCGAGGACAAGGCTAGAGTACTTAGACGCCATCTGCTTTTACAAGGAGAACGCCGCCCAAGTCGCACCGACTTGCGCTCTTCTCATTCATCCGACCAAGATTCTCCTGATGCAGATGAGCCTTTGGTCGGCTCGTCGACGCCTCTTCGTCCGCCAAGAGAGTTGTCCGAGCCATTCCCCATCCCGTACCATGCTCCGGGCGCAGATGTCACGTGAGTTGATACTGATCTGAAGTTCCGGCCGTGATTGACTCTATTTCTCAGGCATGATATCTACAAGTGGCACGCAGATCAGAGACGACAATCTAACCGTCCACGCGCATCGTCATATGCGGGATCTGTTGCTCCACCAAATCCTGTGTTCGAGCATATCCACGAGCCTGGCGGGTTCAGGCGAAACTACGTTCTTCTACAGGCGAATGAGCGAGGCATCAACGAAAGGCGGGCAACCAACAATTTCATTGATTTCCTTTATATCTATGGTCAATTTGTGAGTAGTCCATCTCCTCATAGCCAACAGTTCTCACATCCGCATAGGCAGGAGAGGACCTCGAAGAAGAAGACGAAGATAGGGCCGAGGACGAGGAATCTACTCGACAGCCCGGACCTTCTTCGGTTCCATGCACTGCTGAAACGCGACCTTTATTGAAGTCATCCGATCGGATACGCTCTCTATCGCGACGACGGGCCGCATCCGTTAGTACCCACGGCGATGCGACCGTACCACAGGCTGTGTTGATGGCGAGTATTTCGTGTAGTCGTTCCGTCTCCATCCTGACGCCAGTTCTCCACAGCTTCTCAAGTCGTTCGTGGGAACCGGTGTGCTATTCCTCGCAAAGGCGTGAGTGGTTCCTGAGCTCATCGTTTCTCTGGTGACCCCCACAAACCGAAAAGATTCTCCAATGGAGGGCTTCTCTTTTCCCTCGTCACAATCGCGGTCGTTGCTTTGGTCTCCTTGTATTCGTTCTTACTTTTGGTCAAGGCAAAATTTGTTGTTTCTGGCTCATTTGGGGGTAAGTAACGCGTCTACAGAGTCAACAGAATGTTCATATCTAGTTCAGACATCGGCGGCGCTTTGTATGGACCATGGATGCGATATGCGATACTTTTTTCCATCGCAATATCCCAGATTGGATTTGTCGCAGCTTACACCATCTTCGTTGCGGAAAACTTCCAAGTTAGTTTTCCGTTAATGACATTGTAACAAGATAGCCGACCTCCTATAGGCATTCGTTTCTGCAGTCACTGAATGCGCGACCCAACTCTCCGTCCCATACTTTATTCTCATTCAGTTGGTCATCTTTCTACCGTTGGCCTTGGTGAGAAATCTCGCGAAACTCAGTACGACTGCGCTTGTCGCGGATGCGTTCATCCTCGCTGGCTTGGTTTACATATTCGGAAGCGAAATTTCGACTATCAATACTAAGGGCGTCGCGCAAGTTCAAATGTTTAACCCGCGGGATTTCCCTCTTTTCATTGGGTGAGTCTTAGCTTCTATTATGCTTGCTGCTTTTGGTGACGGTATTTCAAAGCACCGCCGTTTTCTCATTTGAAGGTGTTGGCTTGGTGCGTTCTGCACTACCAGACAATATTTAATGGTTTTAATGAGAAGTATAGGTTATCCCGATCACAGATGCTATGCGTGAGCCACACAAGTTTCCCAAAGCCTTGACAGGCGTTATGCTCGGAACCCTAGGTGCTCTATTCAAATACATTTGTTGTTATCCATGGCTCATCGTTGGCTCAAGCGTTATTCGCTGGAGCTGGCGCCCTCGGCTATTTGGCCTTCGGTTCGGATGCGAAAGCGGTAATTCTCGTCAATCTGGACCAGACGAACAAATTCACACAAGCTGTAAGTTCATCCACTTTCCAAAAGTCTCAGTGATCTGGTATACTCGCTATGACAGGTCCAATTCCTCTATTCCGTGGCGATTCTCCTGTCTATCCCACTCCAGTTTTTCCCGGCTGTGCGTATCTTAGAGAATGGATTGTTCGTGAGGAGCGGTAAGCGGGATCCACGCGTGAAATGGCTCAAGAATTTTTTCCGTTTTGGACTGGTGATGGTTTGCACTGCGATTAGCTGGGCGGGTGCTGCGGATCTCGACAAGTTTGTTGCGTTGATTGGTAGTTTTGCATGGTAAGTTCAGTCGCGAAGAGTTGCATATCTCGTCAAGATGATTCTATCCTCTAGCATCCCGCTGTGTTTCGTATACCCTGCGATGCTGCATTACAAGGCGGTGGCCAAGACGCCGTTGCAGAAGACTGTAGATATCCTGCTAGGTTCGTTTGGGATGGCCGCAATGATATTCACGACTACTCAGACTATCAAGGCAAGTTGTCCCACGTGTGTTTTCGTGAAGGCTTCTGACGGTACAAATAGCTCATGGCTGAGCCCTCGACCATGCCAAGCCCCGAGAATTGCCCTTGACGTCAGAGATGGGAAGCAAATGAAGCTTAGATATCTCGAGATCTTCCTTGTACAGTACTAGTAGACGTGCTACCTAGGAATCATGCATCTTCGTCGATTCTCCGCTGATGCAGGGGTTCTCGCGAAGCAAGTCCTTCGGGCTCAAGAGCGTTGTGCAGCATGCCGCCAGGCCAGCAAGGCTCGAGGGTTTTCGATCGGCGTATCTACGAAATGAGGCGTTGAGTAGATCGCCGTTGAACTCGATGCTTCTATCGCCAGCCCATCTCCGTGACCACAAGGACGCCAGATTACCAGTCAGTTGGGCTCACACTCTCTGTCGCTGACTCTCAGGTCCAGAAGCAATGCGAAGCAAGCCATACGCTATTTGGTGATAGGGAGGCGCGGTAACCGACGGGAATTGAGGCAATGCGGAAACGTGTAATCCGTCGCACTGACAAGGTTCATCTTCGCCATAGACTCTCCTCACCGAAGCCACGATGAAATAGTACATAAACGATTGCCCAGCTGTCCTACTGGCACCCACACCCCCGTCCCCGCAAGTCGGCCATCCGAGTAACTATTCTGTATTATGTCTGTATCAACAAGTGATTCTTCATCCCTCACCCATCCCCGAATCAGACGAAAGCCCGCTCCAAGCCTCGAGCTGGAGGCCCGCTACCCTACCCCAGACCCCGATGATCCATTTGCGCCGCTCGCCGTCCTTCGCAGTCGTACCGCCAGCACTTTGAGCAGTGCCGGCACTCCTCTTTCTTTGCGGGGCGAATCTACCGCACATCTCCCGTCTCTTCCCTACACTGGTGGTAGATACCCTCCGGATATATACCAAGCGTATCTTAACCTCGAAAAGCTACCCACACCCACCCATGTGGCGCCATTTAATAGAAGTACGTCCAATGTCTCATCGACCGCCAGCGGGTGTGAGCCAGAGGAATTCGCTTGCTTCCCTCATGGCTGCACTTCCGAATATCCACGGGCCTTCCCAATCCAACGTCGGCGCTCCCGTTCGGCCGTGTCGAGGGCAGAAGCGCGACTTACGTTGCCCATCCCACCCAAAAACTCTCCATATGGACATGTAAATCTGCAATCATATGTTCTTGCGAGCCCATTGTCGTCTACTCCCGCATTCATCGCGGAGCCTCTTTCCATCTCGCCCACCTCCTCCATCGCACAAAGCAATGAAAGCATACACTCGTTCTTCTCCCGCATCCAATCTGATGCTGGCTCAGGGTGCCCCGCTCCGTCCTCTCCACTTCGTTTGGCTACTTTTTCAGCCGAAGATCATGTGACCGTGGCGGCGTCAAAGGCTAAGAAGTTTGCCCGATTATTGCCAAAGAAGATCGGGAGTCGCCTAAGTTTGTCTCATCAGTCTAACGACAATTTGGCTCTCAGTCAAACAAATGCTTCTTATACCTCTTTCCCCCATCTCACCATCGATCGGTCCTCCAAGTTCAAACATCCTGTGGAAGTGAACACTTTCCACGCTCGTCGCAAGTCGACGACGCTCTTTCCAGCAGAGATAGTCGCTCGTTTGCACACCATGGACGTCTCTAGCCCCACCCGCGATCCGGCGACTGGGTACGTTTGCGAGCCCCTCACCGATGCTGAACTTGGCCTCACGGGTGGTCTCGGAAGTCCCGTCCTACCGTCCCACTCTTCTCATGCTTCGTATTCCTCTCCGCTCTCGGTCAAGGTGTCCTCTCACACGCGCTCCCTGACCGCCACCGACGGCCGTGGGCTCGGTACCGCCCCACCCAAGGGCGAGTTCGCACGACCGCCCACAGCGCAGTCCGTCGTTCCATCGACATTTAGCGAGCGTGCATTGCCAACTCCCAGGCAGCTTGCTGATGCTGCATCGTGTGTTGTTATCGCTGAGAATGGGCTGCGGGTGTCCTTCGGCGACCTCTTCCGAGATCAAAAAACCATCGTTCTCTTCATCAGACACTTCTGGTAAGGTTTACCCATCGTGTGAATGATGTCGCTGACACCCGAGTCAAGGTGTCCCTTATGTCAAGATTACATGTTTTCTGTGGCGGACAACGTTGATCCGAGAATTCTCAAGGAAAGCAATGTCAATTTGATTGTTATTGGAAATGGTTCGTTCAACATGATCAAATCGTACAGACGTACGTGTTTCATTCGAGTCGGTTATGACACCTCTAGTGACAAATGGCTCGTCTAGATATATTTCGGACTCCGTTTGCGTTCTACACTGACCCCACGCTGCGCCTTCACAAGGCACTTGGAATGAACTTGCGTGCCATGGAACCGAAATCGCAGCGCAAGCGAGGTGGATATGTGCGACATGGACCCGTCGGTGGGATTGCTATGGTCTTCAAGAATGCCCTGCGAGTCGGTATGCCGGTATGGGAAAAGGGGGGAGACTTTACGCAACTGGGTGGAGAGTTTATCCTTGGTCCAGGGTAAGAAGCATGCGAACTCGGTTGGCTCTAGTGCTTACCCGGTCCGGCGCCGATAGAATGACTGCCACTTATGCACATCGCATGCCAAATCCTCGGTCTCACACACCAATTATGCACGTCCTGGCGGCCGCGGGCATAGGTTTACAGTGCGAAAAAATCGCACCTTCTCCCGTGACGATCGCGCGGACGACCACGCAGGTGATGGACGAGGAAGAGTGGATGGAGGAACGTCGTTTAAGCCTCACGAGGATTCGAGAGCGAAAGCTTGCGCGAAGATTAGGCGTGACGATTTCCGATGGCGTTGAAGCCGAGGAACACCAAGTGGCGTTGCCCAAAATTGAGCCTCCTGGCAAGCTCACGCGGTCAGACAGCATCGAGGAAGAGGAAGAGGAGAAGGGGACAGAAGGGGAGTTGCTGCCAGCAATCGTCAAGACGGATAGCACGACGTGTCAACCCGGCCATGAGAACGCACAGAGCTCAAGTTCGACGAGCGAGGACGGTGAGGCGGAGACTACAACGCTCGGCTCTCCCTCGCTGTTGGACTCGGGCTCGGATCGTACAAAGGCGGAAGAGGTTGAGCCTCATACTTTGCAGGATAAAGTAACCATGCTGGATCTCGAGGATTCAAGTATATCAGCTGTTGTAAGCCTATAGAGGGTGTTGGATTTCCCTGCCGTGTCTTTTTAACTATATGTATTTAGTCCCTAATGCCACTCATTTACAGATTACATTTACTTGAGTAGTGGGGGTGTACATACAAACCAAAGAGAAAAAACGACATGGGGACACATAACAAGATATCATGTACACGCTTCATGAGCCGGCTGCGATCCTTCGCTGAAAATCGACATCGTAACCGACGCACTTCATACACCACACACAAACCAGCTAGATCCTAATAGTTATACATCGCATCGGAAGGTGGGCGAAAACATACCGCTTGATCCTCATTGCATACCTGGAGGATCTCGCCCGAGGACGGATGGAAATCTTCGTAGGACAACAATGCATTCTCGACTTCTTGGGGCGTAGGACCACGGCCCAGACGACTACGGAGCACGATCTTGGCTTTCAGTCTCCGATCCGATTTTCTTTGTGAAATCCTGGTCGCCCACTTGCGTCTGGCCTAACGGCTCGTGAGTGCATTGTTTTCGATCGGTGAAGAAACGGTGTCACCTTGAGCGGTTGTGCATTCCATTCGTCGGGCGTGAGTGGGGGTGCTGCCGTCAATTTGTATTGGCCCATGTACTGCCACGCATTGTTCCTCAAGCGCACGATGAGGCGCATGATGTTTGGCCACTCCTGACCGTCGTCTCGAAACTTGAAGATCAGTCCTGGCGAGCCCGGGAAACGCGGGACGTGCGGATCGTATAACGGACTGGTGTACATAAAATCGTCGAGCCCGTGGGTGAACTCCTTGCCAATCTTGGGAAAGGTGGCACGCGCGCAGCCCCCCCATATGCGCGAAGTGACGCCCCGCGTCGTGGTCACTTCGAGGAGGGCCCGGGGGATTTTGATGTCAAAGGTGTCGTAGCCAATGCGCGCAAGGCGATCGCGCACGACGTTTTCCGACATGATTTCTTCGGATTTCACTTCTGCTTTGATCCTGGCCTAGACGTAGCGTGAACGAGCGCGAACGCAATCGGATGCGGGAAGGGAGGTACCTGAAGGTGGAAACACATCTTGGTGTCCTCCTCCGACTTGACCTCGGGTTCCTGTGGATCACGTTCACGAACGGCGACGCGTTCGCGGCGGGCATTGAGCTGGCGCAACGTCGGCACGACGACTTCCACTCTCGTCCTGCGCGGTTGCTGTGCAACGAGGTCGCGACGGCGTTTCCATTTGAGAGAAGCGCGGCCTAGTCCCGCGTTTTGGAGTACCTTGTATGATGGCCGTCGGGTTCGCCCTGAACGCTGTGTGCCACTGTATCAGCGGATCGCGCACAGGATGGTCGTCCTTACCTTTGATGGGGGCTGCATAGCTCGACAGGAAAAACGCTTGGAATGGTGCTACTTGTCGACTCGCCCAGTGGATCATAGACAGCACGTGTCGACGATGCGGTGCGGCATCGAATCGGTGAGCGTCAACAGCGACCATGTACTTAATACGGAGGACGGCATTCAGACTCGTCGCCATCGCGATGTTTCAGTCAGCCAAAGGTTCATTCGCGTCAGTCACTCACAGACTTCCAGGGTACAGTAGTATCTAGCAGGGCCCCCTTCCTCTGTTCTGCCTTAATCCTGCCCCTCGTTCGTGCCCTCCGCCTTGTTTCTTTCGCCAGCGAATGCTTGTACTCCTCCACTTTGAGTATCCCAACTACCTTCCTCGCAGCCTCCACATCATTGCAGGAATAAAACGCCTTGATGAACATCTTAAACAGCGGCCGTGAATGTTTCTCGAACGAAATAAAGGGTGGGAGCCTTGAAAAGCTAGGTGGACCCAAAGGCTGCGTCTGTCGCGTGCCAAATGGTGGATGCACCGGCGAGTAGTCCGCAGCAGGATATCCAGCCCCCACAAGCTGGTCAAACAAGTCGCGGAGTCGCGGGGAGTCAAATACAGATCGCCAACTGATCATTGCTTTGATCAATATGTTGACCGTCACTCTATCAGGCCTGAAACCGTGGTTGTCTGTTAGGTCTTGCAACAATGCGAGGACCTCACGGACACGTCTTCCATTGCTTGAAGTAGGCCGGAGAGCCACCCCATTAATCAGGATGTTTCCCAGGGCAGTGCGCCGGTGTAAGGGGATCGTAACAGTCAGGCGGGTATATGCGTACTTGGCAGCAAGAATACGTCCGGATTTCAGAAGATCTTGCAGTGAAGATTCAAGTGGAAGCACCACATCCGAACAACGCAGTCCAGAAGGCAGTTTAAGCGAACCTGGGCTGCGGACATAGGCACGTCTAAACATCCGCGATGTCTTGGTCTGCACCGCGATCCGATTCACGAGGATACGAAGAGATGAAACAGTTTCGGGGTGTGCGGCGGTGATAGCGTCCAACAGCTTATGAGCAGTAAAAATCTGCCTGTGCCGTATCAACGCATGGCAGTACCGGTCGTAAAATCGCGGCCGGAAAAAACTGGGTAACCTCTTAAAGATGGATAGCACCGAGGAAAGTAACCGGCTGCCTCTGCCATGTTGAGCTAAAACAACAAATAGTTGCTCAAGATGTCCTCGAAAGTGTTCCGGGGGGACGTGGGACTGGTACAAAGTCACAAGCTGATCAGCAATGGCGACAAAGGTACTTTGAGGGTGACGATTTCGTCCATTTTCTCTGAGACTGCGAGCGATCATAGAAAATAGGATTCCCCGAGTTTCCGGGGAAAACCGAGCGTCACCAAGAAAGCGGGCGGCCTGATGGAGCGCTCCACATCGGGCAAAAGATATTGCCAGGGTACGAGCAGTCCCCGCTTCAGGTTCCATGCCTTTTTCTCGCGTAAAAGTGTAGAGAGCATAGGCGAGAGATGGATCAAACGGCGCGGTAGCTTCCGCTGCCAAGGCGAGGATCCGACACTGTTGCTTTAGGTCTGGAGAGAAAGCCCCTAAAGCCCTGAACACCACTTCGGGGTGCAGACCTCGGATACGCACTACTGCCGCAATGTATTGAGCGGCAAACGGCACCGTTGCCTGGGAACCATTATTCTCTACACAATACAGCTCTTGACAATCGTAGAACAAGGTTGCGTTTGCCAGAATGGTCGTTATCTTGAGAAATGATGTGGCAACAGCATGTGCGAGATCCGGGGAGATCGAAGATGATTTCATAATCGGCACCCACTGTTGATACAGGGTGTGAGTTGATTCCAAGGCGTCTCCTTTGGGCAGTATTTCGAACGCAGGGGATTCTCGTAATAATTTTTCTATGGTAGCGAGGCCGAAGATGACTCGCCAACATGATGCAACTTGAGGTACCAAGTGTTTACTCGTCCAGCAGATCCTATCGGGGTGCATCGTCTCAGAGTTGAAGATAGAGAGTAAGGTCAGCGAAGTCCAACGCAGAGCAAGCGCATGCTTCGGGCAGAAAACAGAAAAGAGAGCTGGTGTGGTTGTAACCCCGCCTTCGGAAGGGTAGGGAACGAGGCCAAACATCATGGCAGAAGCGGAGCGAGCTATTGTTGTTGCATCCGAATTGCAACCATCCAGAGATATGTCCAATAGGCCACTATCGGGAATATGGTTGATGGTTTCATTGGCTCCTCGACAAATACGACTCCAGAGTGCAGTAAGGATGATCTCTTGCGAACGTGTTGACAAATGCCTGCCATGCCGAGTGACTAAACAAAAAAGCAGACGCTGCAACCGCGTGTGACACGTGTTATGGGTCCGTAAAAGAAAAGAAATATCGCGGGAGCCGAGGTCAAAAAGACGTGGATCCGGAATATTAAGAAGTGTTTCAAGGTAGTAGGCATGCACCTCGGGGTGATGGGAATGTCGACGAATGGCATGATAGTGCATGCGTGCACGCAAAATAGCACTGTAAGCGTCACCCGAAAGAGCTGTAGGGTCTGTATACAGTGTTTGGTACACTCAAAGAAAGGAAGACTTACGTTCTGAAGGTGAACTAGCTTGGGCAATTGCAAGCTCAGCGCGCATCAACCAAAATCTATCAGAATCATGAAGGGACATCCCCTTTTCAGATTTGTATTTCCCTACTTTCAAAACGAAAGCCCAGTGTGTCCTGCGTGTAGACACTGCGGAAAGATGAAACGCCAGTGGCACTGAAAAGATGGGTAATGGATGGGTGTCAACAGATAATGACCCAAACAAGCCTATGAGAAGGGTAAGCATCTTGGAATCCAGCATATCAAGCTGGCCTCTCGACTCCACGGTGTAGTACAGAGAGCGAATAATGTTCGACGAATAAATGATAGGGTGATGCGATGAAGTGTTATCTGGAGATAGAAATTGTCTCAACGTATCGACCGCAGTGTCACTGGTCCGAATGCGTGCATTATGGCAATGATCGTAACAACCTAGGAGGTTTGAAGAGGATGCAAGCGATGGACGCAAAGTATCTTGAGAAGACGATAACGCGACCGGTGGGTTGCCTAGTTCCCCAGCCGATTTTGCTATAGGAACCACCGCGCCGACGCAACTGAAGCGTGCAATCTGTGAGGCAGGAGGGTTGAGGAAGCAAGAAAATCTAAAAAACGGTAAGTTTAGGCCAAGTATTAGACAAAATGCTCGCCTTGGGCTACTGTCACGGCCCCCAAAGGTCCGGACGGTCGACAGTGACCATCGCCACATTCCATTTCACCCAGATTCAAGAACATGCAAGTCACGTGTTGATATGAAACGGAGTTTCCCGTCGGAGAATAAACCTTATTTTAAGAACTAGCACGGTAACCCCCGGCTATGATGACATTCAAACTTTATATTGGTGGGTACACCAACTTCATACCCTGACCAGGTCGCCTTGAAAAATCCATTGGCACTGCTGGTACGTATCTGGCGATTTCACAGGACACTTTATCTCACTGATATCTACAGAGGTCAATCGGGAGGCACTAGTTATCATCCGCTCAAAATCATCTCTATCGCTGTGTGGGTCACACACCCTGAACACTATACATTGGGTCTCACCTGCGTGTCCAGTAAATTCGCTTAAAATGGGTGCTACTCGTGCGCAAAAAGAAATTTACTTCACAAAATTGAAGGAGCTCATTACCAAGTATCGTGCGTGCCATAGTATTTCTTGTACAGTAGATTGCCTACTCTTTCTATTTAGCTTCCATTTTCTTGGTCAATGTCGACAACGTCGGTTCAAACCAGATGCACCAGATTCGTACGGCTCTCCGCGGAACAGGTATTGTCTTGATGGGCAAGAACACCATGGTCCGCCGGGCCCTCCGTTCCATTCTCTCTGAGGCCCCTCAACTCGAGAGGCTCCTCCCACATGTCAAGGGAAACATCGGTTTCGTGTTTACTTCTTCTGACCTCAAGGAAGTGCGTGAAATCATTGTTGCCAACAAGGTTGCAGCCCCTGCGCGTGCTGGTGCTTTTGCCCCTAAGGACGTCTTTGTCCCGGCCGGTAACACTGGTATGGAACCAGGAAAGACTTCATTCTTCCAGGCGCTCGGTATTCCTACAAAGATTGCCCGTGGTACCATTGAAATCGTGTCAGATGTCCAAGTCGTCACCGCCGGTAGCCGTGTCGGAACTTCCGAGGCAACCCTCCTGAACATGCTGAACATCTCTCCGTTCACATATGGTATGACAGTGGTTCAGATTTTTGACTCTGGAAACGTTTTCCCTCCCTCTGTCCTCGACATCGAGGAGAAGGAGCTCATCGACCGATTCTTGTCCGGAATCAAGTCTATCGCCTGCATTTCGCTTGCCCTCCAGTACCCAACGATTGTGTCCGTGGTTCACTCACTTGTCAACTCGTACAAGAATCTCATTGCTGTGTCCTTGGCGACGGACTACACTTTCGAGGGCGCTGAAAAGGTGTGTTGGCACCGTTTGCTCAGACTTGTGATGCTATCAACATACACTGAAAATGCTGAACCTCACGATGCATCTTCTATTTTGTTACTGATGTTGTCTGTCGAGTAAACTGTTTTTGCTAACCCTCTTTCTTAGGCCAAGGAATACTTGGAAAACCCCGAGGCATTTGCCGCTGCCGCTCCTGTTGCTGCAGAGTCTGCACCAGCTGCCGCGGAAGAGACCAAGGCAGAAGAGAAGGAAGAAGAGAAGGAGGAGTCGGACGAGGACATGGTAAGCCGCTTTGATCCTATATTGTAAACTGTCTGAGCGAATACCCAGGGCTTTGGTCTGTTCGACTGATTACGATACGTTCTATATGTATTGCAGAATTATGAGAGCATTGTGCACTTGGAATTTGTCTGATACATGAGCTACAAACGGGGTATGTCGGAGGACAGGAAGCATCGCTGGATGAGTCTTTTGCCAAGGGTCGGATGAGTTGCGGTCGATCTTCGTAGCCGAGCTCTAGATCCGATGATCTCCCTAATGCGGGTCTCCTGCATGATTTCTGGACGACTCGTTGCTCTTATAATCCCGCCATGCCATCTTCTCTCTTCCCCCATCTTTCCTTCGCCGCCAACATGGATTCGAGCCAGGGAACCCACCTCATCGTCGTTTCAAACCGACTTCCCGTGACAATCACCAAGGATGCTTCAGGCCAATACCACTTCAAGATGTCCTCTGGCGGGCTTGTGTCTGCGCTCTCTGGCTTCAAGAAGTCGCTGAACTTTACGTGGATCGGTTGGCCGGGATTCTTCATCCCCCCAAAGGATCGCCCATACGTCGACAAGCGACTCATGGACGAATACTCTTGTCACGCTGTTTACGTTGACGACGACGTCGCTGACCGCCATTACAATGGCTTTTCTAACTCCATCTTGTGGCCGCTCTTTCACTACCACCCCGGGGAGATGAACTTTGACGAGGAAAACTGGACGGGATACCGCCAAGCCAATCTGCTGTTTGCCGAAGTAGTTCGCTCGCAGATCACTCCTGGTGCGATGGTCTGGGTGCAAGACTACCACCTTATGCTCCTCCCTATGCTCCTTCGAGGACTCATAGATGGCACGGCGAGCGGAGACTGGCAGAGACGCGAACTGTCCAAGATCACAGAGGGATTCGAAGAGAGCTTCTCTGCCAACACGGAAAAGATTCCCGGCGTCAAAATTGGCTTTTTCTTGCACACGCCGTTCCCGAGCAGCGAGATCTACCGGTGCGCGTCTACCCCGGTATTCCCGGTCCGCTTGTGCTAACTTACCCTAGGATCCTCCCCGTTCGCCGCGAAATCCTCCTGGGCATCCTCTTCTGCGACCTTATTGGGTTCCATACGTATGACTATGCGCGTCATTTTCTGTCTTCATGCACACGCATACTCGGTTTGCCGACAATGCCTAATGGTGTTGAATTCGAGGGACGCCTGGCTCATGTGGGCACCTTCCCCATCGGTATTGAACCCGCCTCCTTTATCGAGGTAAACGCGTTCATACAATTCGTTTGAGCCCTCACCGAAGCTCCGGATAGAACTTGAAAAAGGATTCGGTGAAGTCGCGTATCGCTCAATTGGAGCAGCGATTTGCGGGTGTAAAGCTCATCGTTGGCGTCGACCGCCTCGATTATATCAAGGGTGTGCCACAAAAGTTGCACGCGCTCGAACTTTTCCTTACACAACATCCCGAGTGGATTGGCAAGGTCAACATTCGTCTGCTCAAGATTACCGGTGATATTAACGACATTCCAGGTCGTGTTGGTACAACTTGCTGTTCCTTCCCGTCAAGACGTCGAGGAATATCAAAACTTGCGATCGACCGTGAATGAGTTGGTTGGACGTATCAATGGCCGTTTCGGGACGGTGGAATTCATGCCCATTCATTTCATGCACAAGAGCTTGGCGTTTGACGAACTTTGCGCTCTTTACGCCATCAGCGATGTGTGCCTTGTCTCGTCCACCAGGGATGGAATGAACCTCGTAAGGTCTCCGCTGTTGGCGTAACCCTCACTGACACATTGCCTTAGGTGTCTTATGAATACATTGCTTGCCAACAAGCGCGCCAGGGTGTCATGATTATTTCTGAGTTTGCAGGCGCAGCCCAGAGTCTCAACGGGTCTATTGTCGTTAACCCCTGGGACTCGCAACAAGTCGCGAACGCTATTCACGAAGCTGTTACGATGGACGCAGAGAAACGTGCAGAGAACCACCGCAAGCTATTTAAATACGTCAACAAGTACTCTGCGGCGTTCTGGGGGTCCAGTTTTATCAGGGAAATGAGTAGACTGCAACACGGCGTCGTAGACAAGGAAGGCCAAGCGGAGCTCACGCAACGCAAGGACGGAGAGTCAGGAAGCGACATGGTGAATGGGCGAGCACCTACCCCGCAGGTGGTAAGCCTAGCACCATGAAGCCATAGAGAAGGTGTGACTTCGTATATTTAGGGACTAACGCAGGCCATGGTATTACATACACCCCCCCGCACGCCCGGTTTATCTATTCGCTGGCTTTTCTATATGATTATTCCTTTTTTACGCAAGAAGTTCTTATGACGACCCGTGGTTTCTGGAAACGATAGACAAGCATAACACTTTTTCTGGCAGGTTTCTTTTAGAATTTCTTTTTACTATTACACCATGTGACATGTGTCGAAACGTGGCTTGCAGGGAATGGCATCCGGCGTATGTGTGTCTCGTGTGGGGATTAATGGTAATGGAAGTACAATGGCTCCCGGCGTGGTGGATCAGATTCACATGGGTAAAGTGGCTCCTCCACCATTCTAGTTTCCATGTCGGTCACAATTCCGGCTCCATGGCAGCAACCTTTGACAGCTGGATCACTGGAAACGAGTTGACGTTCAGTTGATCGAATCGGTCCGTGACGTCGAC
Source organism: Tubosaeta aff. heterosetosa (assembly GCA_038094375.1). Taxonomy (NCBI): domain Eukaryota; kingdom Fungi; phylum Basidiomycota; class Agaricomycetes; order Boletales; family Boletaceae; genus Tubosaeta; species Tubosaeta aff. heterosetosa. Next base: position 87,076 of record JBBPUC010000024.1, read on the forward strand.
TCAACAACTTGAGTCGGCTTCTCACTATGACCACACTGGCAGAAATGTATTTGCCGACGGAGCTTTGGAACACGTTCAAGTGGTACAATGCAAGGACATTTTACAACGTTACTTTCCAAGATAAAAGTCCTCCAGCAATGATCGGTGAGTTATGTATGCTGCCTGCCAACGGAACGTCCATCTTCGCCGGCGGCTTTCTAGGCTCTCTTGGAAACTAGTTTGGTTCGAGGCCCATCAGAAACGGTGAGGCCATCATATCGGCATATCCCCGCCGTTATTTTTTTTTTCTGTGGAAACTTCCAATGGAACTTTCAAAAGGGTGGCGACATGGCGGGTGTTGTCTCAATCCATTTCTGAGACAGTCCGTGGATTCATCTCTGACCTCACCGCAGTCGTGCCGTTTCGGTCATTGGTTCGACTGCAGCTAGTGGTTCTTTGTGGGTGGGCTGGCACACAACGTTGCGTGCGTAAGCGAATTCATGTATCGCCGGAATCAACGCAGGCCGTTATCACCCTCGCAGAAACCAATGGCGTCCTAGTCAAGCTCATGACATCGATCATCTGTTGGGCTGTGTGCCCTCAGTAACACCGTAGTATAAAACACCTGGACGACCCTCGATCTCAACAGGCCGTTGCACACGATCAGCTCAGAGCTGCCACCACCCCTTGTCGTCATACATGTACAACCCGACCTTGCGTATCACCATGCAAGCCGACCGACCTGTTGGTGCTTCAAGATCCGCTTGATGGGGATGCATGCGCACGTTGTGACCGAGTGTTGTGGGTGGCGGGGAGCACTGGTTTGTTGACAGGGTAGGACACATTCAACGCGCATTGCGTGTTTCACAGTGGGTACAAGCTGTGGATGCCGATTCGCTTCGCAACATGCCCGGCTGGGCGGTGATGAGAAAAATGGTATATTTCCGTGTACTATCGCGCCGACTCGTATCGCACCAACTTGGACTCAAGCTTAAAGGAGAAAGTCCATGACTGGTGGCAAGGCGTTCCTATCAATAAGTCATAGCCTTGATGGATTCGGCTTACGGTGGACAACAAGGCTTCTTTTGTTGGATGAATTGGGAGTGACGGTGATGCGGGGTGAGAATGGGGTGGTTATACTTGCCAAAGCCGTCCACGGTGCGTTGTTGCTGTGTGGAATTAGTGATTTGACGCGTACTAGTGTTCCATCTTGGGAACCATGCAAGTACTTGCCCAGGATCTCCACGATAAGGCAACCCTTCCGTCATAAGACCCTTGACTGAGACTCCTTGGGAATTGAGGGCTTGATGGGGTTTCATGGGAAGCCTGTACCTCTAAGATGACGGAGAATGTCACGCGTGTTCCAACCAATGGAATGGACGAATCTTCGACCTGGCAACGATGCGAAAACTTGGAAAATACAAAAAGTTAATTCTGCCGTGATAGAGGGCGGTCAACATGCTCCATGAAGTATTAGGGCTTGTTTGGCATCGATATGAGTAATTATGGCCTTCCTTTGGTGTGTTGCAAACGTGGAATGTTCTGCGTAGAACGGCTAGGCTGTGTCGATTACTGGACCTGCCCATTTTGGTATGCCAAGCGCCGCGTCTGACAAGGAAAGGTGCCGATTCAAGTATGATGTCAATTTGAATCATTGAAAGGCAGGCTACAGTGTGACACGCCTAGGAGGCGTGTAATCGGCACATCACTGGATGAGCCAATAGAATTTACCGCAAGGGAAAAGGATTGATGAAGATGTGAATCAGCGCCATTGAGTGAGACTGATGCGATTGACGGCTAGGAGATAGAACTTTCGTGCGGTGGCATCTCGTCGGTTGATTCCGAGGGACACGATGTGTTGTTCCTAGGCCGCTTGGCTTTGTGGGATCACGAGCTGGTTTTTGCTGACAAAGAAAAATTTATTTCCTCACTGGATTACGCAGTAGTGGCCGACTTATTGTCAGGGGCCGGCTTTGATGGAAATGGCAGTGAATAGATGAGCGAAAACTCAAAGACACGCGTAGGATGAGGCAAGGTCGGAACAAAACAGTGAGCATGAGGAAGGCGTATGCAGGACACATAATTGGGCACGGACATACGGCGTGGCAGTCGGGAGACGAGTGGGGGGATGACGTAGCGGACTGATGCGTCGGACACGGGAGCCGGGCCGCGAAGATCTGCGACCCAAAAAGGGAGGTGTAGAGATTGGCGATTTGGCAAAGGGTGGCCACGACGGCTGCGGGACGGGACATGTTGGGGGAGATTTCTGGATCATTCATTGGTATTTGAATGCCATCTACACCTGAACTGGTTCGCGAAGGGCGTGGGTGGCGGTGGAGGGTGTTCCCGGATAGAACAAGGCTGTGTTTTCTAATGGAACGTTCTATGTAGTCACTCCGCGTGGTCAGTTGAACACTTATACTTAGTAGGTTATAATATCCACACTCTCTCTGGTCTTTCCCTCCTCTCCTATGCCTCCCTCGAACATCCCTGCGATCGTCACAACCGATCTTTCGTCCGAACTTTCCCTCGTACGAGACCCCCCGCCCTCTCCACCGCCTCCCCCCGACCGCCTCGCGCCTAACCCCGCCGCACCACGCGCGTCGCTCGACATCCCCCGTTCTCCCTCGCCCTCGCTTACCTTTGTCTCTTCAAACTACGCCTCGTCCTCTCTCCCACCTCCTTCACCAACCCTCTCAACCCACTCCTCCGTCCACTTTGCAACATCCCTCGCCCTCAGAGATAACAAGCCAGATGAACGCTCAGGTCTTTCGTCCCTCCAGCTCCTCAGTCCCTCGGATATACGGGCAACCCACCGCAGGAGCCACGGCAGCACAACCACGTTTGCAAGCTCCCATGACGATCACTCCATCGACGAGACAGAAGTTGACCATGCCGCAATTTCTTTCAGTACCATTCGTCGGCCTAAATCCGACGCCACTAGCCTAACCCTTGCATCCCATACGCCCCAATCTGATCTATCCAAACTCCAAACCCCATCTCCGTATGATAGCACCACACCCTTTTCAATCCACCCACAGGCCGATTCTCATTCAGAGCCACTGCGTTTCGATTCTCGCCCGACACAGGAACCGCCACCCGACTGTGGCCCTTTCTCTTTCGACCCGAATCAGCTTGCGAGTCTCTTGGATCCCAAAGACTTTGACGCCCTCCAAGCTTTTGGTGGCATCACGCGCATCCTTGACGGCCTAGGCACTCATCCTTCTCGTGGCTTGCTTCTTGACGGCCATCGACCGTCTTCTCCAAAGCCTGGTGCAGGGGAAGGCATTTCTCAAAGACACGATCGTCCTGTACGCAAACGGTTTTCAACCTCGTCAGATGCCACACGCACCCACTCAATTTCAGCCCCAGGCGGCAGTGATGGGCGCACAGTATCCGACCCCTTCTCCGCATCGTTGGCAGACCGCAAGGCGATATACGGAGAAAATGTCCTTCCACACCGCCCTACGACGTCTCTTCTTGGTCTTATGTGGCTCGCACTCAAGGACAAGGTCCTAGTACGTCCATGTCCTTCTTTTGTGTATGTATTCCTTCATATTCACCCCCAGGTATTATTATCCATAGCTGCTGTGGTATCATTAGCGCTTGGTTTGTTTGAGGACTTTGGTACAACCCTTCCAGCCGGCCAACCGCCTGTAGACTGGGTGGAAGGTGTGGCAATCGTGATTGCGATTCTTATTGTTGTATGTCATCTTGTTCTTTTGTCTGCATCTCTCGTCACCATTGCCATAGGTAATCGTCGGTTCACTCAACGATTGGCAAAAAGAACGCCAGTTTGAAGCACTCAACCAAAAGAAGGAAGAGCGCACAGTCAAGGTTATTCGCAATGGTACGGAGCACCTTATTGATATCAAGGTACGTTGCCTTCGTCCTCAAGTGCGTTTTTAACCCGTACTTGTAGGAGGTTGTGGTTGGTGATATTGCATTACTGGAACCGGGTGAGGTGATCCCCTGCGATGGAATCTTCCTTTCTGGGCATAACGTCAAGTGCGATGAATCGGCCGCCACCGGAGAGGCGGATGCCATCAAAAAGGCACCGTACTCTGCCTGTCTGACCCTGAAGAACGCACAAAATGGCCTACGCCCCGGAGACGATGGCGCTATCGGAGGGCAGTCAAAGCATACATTATCCCCCTTATCACACATGGATTGTTTCGTCATCAGTGGTAGCAAGGTACTGGAAGGCGTCGGACGCTATGTCGTCGTCGCAGTCGGAACGAAAAGTTTTAATGGGCGGATCATGATGGGTGAGAAGAATCCGATTTCTACCCGCTCGCATCTCACGCTATATCAGCCTTGCGAACCGATGCGGAAAATACACCGTTGCAACTCAAGCTGAACAGGCTTGCCGAACTGATTGCAAAAGCCGGAAGTGTAGCAGGCCTCATTCTGTTCACCGCTCTAATGATACGCTTCTTCGTCCAGTTGGGTACGGGTAACCCTCCGAGGTCAGTCTTTCTCCAAAGTTGACTTATCGACGCCTGACTTCCCACCTGTCAAGAACGGCGAATGAAAAGGGTATGGCTTTTGTACAGATTCTCATCATCTCCGTCACTCTAGTGGTGGTTGCCGTCCCTGAAGGTGAGTCCGGACGCTGCTTCGTCGACCTCTCGAATTGACATCCACCAAGGGCTTCCTCTGGCTGTCACGCTTGCGCTCGCATTTGCTACCAAACGCATGACCAAAGAGAATCTGCTTGTCCGTGTGCTTGGTTCTTGTGAGACTATGGCGAACGCTTCTGTCATCTGTACAGACAAGACTGGCACGCTCACACAAAACACCATGACAGTCGTGGCAGGGTCCATTGGTATCCACGCCAAGTTTGCACATCATGTCCACCAAAATCAGTCCGGCACTGCTGACGAGCATCGTTCTCGCCAAAGCTCTGAATCTGCATTTTCGAGGCATAGCCAGGATTTTTCCGTCGACCAGAGTGAAATCAATACTGTTCTGTCACCCCAGCTTCGCAAGCTTTTCAATGAGGCTATTGCCGTCAACTCGACTGCTTTCGAGGATGTGGATATTGTGACTAACCAAATAACTTTCGTAGGCAGCAAGACGGAAATAGCGCTTCTTAACTTTGCCAAGCAACTTAGCTGGCCAGGCCACAAGGAAACCCGTGATGCCGCCGACGTTATTCAAATGTTCCCCTTCTCGAGTGACCGCAAGGCCATGGGCGTCGTGGTCAGGTTGGGGAACGGCAGTCACCGTCTGTATGTAAAAGGAGCCAGTGAAATCCTCACGAAACTATGTGCTCGTCACGTCGTCGTTTCGCCGAACACGAATCAAGTCATCGATGAAAATTCTGCTGTAGAGACTGCAGAGATTGACGCCTACGGTGAAGTTAACGTCTCCCGAACGATCATCTTTTACGCCAATCAGTCACTCCGAACTATCGCTATATGCTACCGTGACTTCGCCACCTGGCCTCCGCCGCGCTGGCACAGGAACCCAGACGAAGACGTGTGTTGGTCCATTTAGCTATTCTCACTTTCTGATCGCTGTTTAGATACCTTATGAAGAACTCGCTCACGAGCTCACTCTCGTCGGGATCTTTGGCATAGAAGATCCCTTGCGTGAGGGTGTTCGACAGGCTGTTGCAGATTGCCAGAGAGCTGGTGTCACCGTCAAGATGTGTACTGGCGATAATGTCCTTACTGCTCGTTCTATCGCGTCCCAGTGTGGGATCTTCACTGCCGGTGGTATTATCATGGAGGGACCGGTGTTCCGGCAGTTGAACGATGCGGAGATGCTTGAGATCGTTCCTAGGCTCCAGGTTCTCGCCCGCTCCTCCCCTGAAGACAAGAAGATCTTGGTCGAAAAGCTACGCTCCCTAGGAGAGATCGTCGCCGTCACTGGTGACGGTACAAATGATGGACCAGCCCTTAAAACCGCGCACGTGGGTTTCTCCATGGGCATTGCTGGTACCGAGGTTGCAAAAGATGCATCCGACGTCATCCTTATGGACGATAACTTCTCCTCGATTGTCAAAGCCATCATGTGGGGCCGCTGCGTAAACGACGCCGTGAAGAAATTCCTGCAGTTCCAGCTTTCCACCAACGTGACTGCTGTCGTCGTCGCATCTGTTACGGCCGTTGCTTCGTCATCAGAAAGCTCTGCCTTGTCGGCCGTCCAACTGCTCTGGATCAACATCATTATGGACACGTTCGCTGCGCTTGCGCTTGCTACCGACCCCGCGAGTCCTGTTCTCCTCAACAGAAAACCGGACAAGCTCACGGCGCCGCTGTTTACCGTCGACATGTATAAGCAAATATTCCTGCAGTCGACATACCAAATCGCCATCACCCTGATCTTCCACTTCTTTGGTCTACAGATACTCGGTCTCGAGAATACCTCGACAAATAATACGGCCGTGCAGACTGTAGTGTTCAACATCTTTGTCTTTGCACAGATAGCCAACTCGTTCAATTCGAGACGACTGGACCGCAAGCTAAACATCTTTGACGGGATATTGAAAAATCATTACTTCATTGCTATTACACTTATCGGTAATTCTGTTCGTGTTGTGTCCTATTTCTTCGCTTAATCGTTCGCAGAGATCGTCGTTCAAGTCGTCGTTGTGTTCATCGGCGGTGCTGCCTTTCAGGTGACACACATCGGAGGCTTTGAATGGGGTGTCTCTCTAGCTCTTGGCGTGGTGTCTATTCCCTTGGGTGCTCTCATCCGCCTTTTGCCAAACAAACCGTTCGAACAGCTGTTTGTCTTCTTGAGACTCCTCCCGAGCCCCGAGGTGCTCCCCATCGTCAGACCCGACACGGAATGGAACGAAGCCATCGAACTGGTCCGCGACAATTTGGCGACCTTTGCCAACCTCCGTGGTGCTCGTGTGCGTTCTTCATCATTTGTCTGGAAGAGTCGTTCGGCGCGTATGCATAATGATCGTAGTGTTCCATTGTTGTTCGTCGTCTCTCTCTCTGGTCCTGTTCTTGCGCTAACGCCCTTCGGAAAGGTCATCAATTATGACCATGGTTCCTACATTAATAGCATCTTCAATTGGGGCAGGTTGGGCTCCACATACGCACGGTACGCTTTCAGACCCAGCTCGATACGATCCCTCGGGGTCGTCGGCGGCACTCTGGGAGGGCCGGTTCCAAATCCACCCGGACACAAGAGAGGACGATCCTATTTTCCAGAAATGGAGCGGCCATCGCCTGCGACCCTCTTCGTCACTTGTTTGAACTGGTGCGCTTCACGTATTCGGCATGCAATCCACGATCCTACCACGAGCGGGTGCTGCGTCACTCGATGATCTATATATTAAATGCATGATAATCGGCAAGATGAATCTAGGGACCGGGTCCCTGGACAGCTTTTTTTGCACTAGAGGTCCATCCACCAAGCATGCAGTTACACATCCACCACTTTGCACGTTCTCCCCACCTCATTTTGGAGATAGCTTATCCGTTATCATAACTCACATACGTGGTAACTTATTTCAGCTCTCAATTAGACACTTGCCTGGGGCTACGCGATACATAGTTCTTTCAATCTTGCACGAGTTTTTGTCAAGCTCATGTATTCATATTACGTTGCATTCACATCACGACCACATGTATATGTCCCATATTGATGGCCATTCAATATTCAATGCTTGGCACGATTTTGAATATGTAAAAGATCCGGATATTACCAGCAATTATTGCCGGACGATCATATGGTGCACGGAGCAAACGTAGGTGCGAACGCCTGTCAAGATCAGTCGATCACAACGAGTGCACTGCCTGACATTCTCCATATTTGTGTCGCAATCGGCGGGGATGAACGCGAAATCAAGGGACGTGTGCACACGGATTACACACGTATCACGCCTGTTTCTTGCGGAGCGGACACAATGCCTCAAAAACGGCCCGTAGCAGGCAACTTGCTCAGCGTGGACGGACAATTGGGATCCCAGTGCTCTCGTAAACATGGATAATGTATAGTATTTTCGGGCGCCAAGTGACAGATGGGAAACAGAGGAATAGGCAAGACCGAGGTGTAGGGTTCGTATATGTCCACGAAAAAAGGTGCAAGGAGGGACGTGTGGCGCATCGAAATAGCCTTGCTAGGGATTGATACAACATTAAAAAGGAAGAGAAAAAGGTACTAGGTGGACACCACTGCGCGGGGATCAGCCGCGGCCACACACAAGAAGAGGGCACTCACGTCCACAACCCAAGAGCGAGACCTATAAATCCTTGACAGGCGGCGAAACCCAATATCTCAAGAGGCGGTCGTCTGCGTCATGTCCCCATAGGTAATACGATGCACGTTGTTGTAGTACGAAGAGCTGCGAAGGAAATATGCGGCAGACGCCTCTAAACAGCAGAAAGGCAAAGAGGGATAGTACTGAGACTAGGCCCTGATGAACGGCGAACTATGGCGAGAACGAAAGAGTGAGCGCACAAAAGATGAGTTTCTCCCAAGGTTCTAGGGCGTTGATGGCAAAGGTCGTTTCAATGACCAGCTTGCGTCTCCAAAGGTAGTTTCGTATACGACCCGAATCGCGTATCATGGATGATGGTGCAAAAGGTTGAAGAATGTCGGTCGTTTTTATTAGCGTGAGTGCAGTGAAAAAACACAGGTCAAGCGTTTCAATTGTAAGGGGCCCTGACAGACGGCAAGGGATGCCGCGTGAAAAGACGCTTGCGGAGCCCAATCTGAGTGTACAAGGATATCACGGACTCTCAATTTTTGTACTCCCGCAGTTATGTGGTGAACAAGGTACTAAGATATATGTGAGCAGTACACGTCTGGCGGTATAAGATAGGTAGAAGCATCAGAGTCAATTGCTTGAGTATACGAACACTGTCTGCCATTCAATAGATGGACGTAGAGAACCAACGAAAACTCACAGTAATGCGTGTCATAGTTCCTTGAGAGCCGAGCGGTCAACGAGGTGCCGTAGAAACCGGTCGTCGCCATCTTGGCCCCATAGGTAGTAGATCACGCGCTGACGCATGATAGAGACGTGCTGCGGCAGATACTGGTATAACCCAGAGAGGAGAAGAAGCGTGAAAAACATGAAAATGGCCACTACAAACGTTGCGTAAGATCTTAGCACGATAGCGATCTTTCATAGAAACACGCACTGGACAGAACCTTCTCCCAAGGCTCTAGCATAGAGAATGCGAGGGTCGCCTCAAATTTGGTTCGCTGACGCCATAGGTAGTTGCTCAACATTTCATAAGTGGTGCGAGATTTGGAGCCTGGATACGTGTGTGGAATTGGGCTAAAGAAACCTCGGAAGTGGATGGGAGAAGGGGTCGAATTTAACGATGGAGGCCACCGCAGTGCCTGCACAATTGCTGTGGTTCAGAACCGCCGAGAGTAAACTAATTGCCAAGGTTTTTTGAGCGTGAGGTGACTTTCTTGGCACGTGACACAGATGCAGCGCAAATAAACTCAGTGCGAGTCCTCGTTAATATTGCCCGCTTGACAGACTGTGCAAACTCTGAGCAGAAGAGCCAGTGGGGCTTTCTTGCGTACGTATTTTCGAGCTCTGAAGGCGAAATATTGGTCAAGTCGGTCCGACCCGGTCCGAGGCTCTGAACACAGCGCGGCGGCCTCGCTGATGATCAGATCCGTCGTAACTAGGGTACGTGACGGTGTAATTCCTTGTTACTCATCCATTAACATCGCAGAACTCGAAGGTGGTTCTTCACTAGTCACTCTCCATGCTGGGTCGCTTTGAACGTCACGTATCTTTTGGGCCAAGTTCGCGTCGAATTTGACAGTGAAATGTTCATTACTGTATCACCTCACATAAATATTTGCCAGATTCTGGGACACAGATGAGTCCCCCGGGAGGCACCTGCTATGATACAGGAAATCATGCCTGCGATCATGCACCAAAAATTAGTTGGACTGCCAGATGGGATCCCAGTTCACCACGAAGAGTGACATCAATCGGGACGTGCCAGCGAGGGATATATGGCAGCAAGCAGTGGAAAGGGGATAGGGGCCATGCTGGTACATCAAGAAGTCCCAGAAAGTCTTCAAGGCTGACGTCGCACGCACTGCTCCCCCTCGGGAGTGACCTGCACATGGCGTCTTGGTCGACAGTGTGCGTGGTAAGGTTTGGGAGCGTATCGCCCGGGAAAAATATTTATTAACGATAGGCGCATGCTCGTCTCAGCACCCAAGTTCGGACGACTGCCACACGGAAATGGGTCTAGGGTGCATACATTACTGACAAAAATAAAAGCGGTTTTCTGTCTCGCGTCCTTGGCCGTTGAATGCGCTTTGTTTCAGGTTCCCTGAACATGTCATGGAATGGCGCAGTCGGCATGGAGCCACCTATGGTTGGCAGCAGGGTCGTCTCCGATTCTGATGACCATCGGCGGCGACTCCGTGTTTGATATTCACACGAAAGTGTGCCGCTCTGCAGTCGATGCCCCGCGCTGTGACTACTGTCTCTTTGTATTTGCTAGTCGTCGTCTTACTCATTGTCTGACTTTAAGGGCATGCTTGGTTTCCCGTACGTGCTTCTATAACTCTGCCTACATTTGACTTGTGTCTGACAGCGCTTTCTATTCTTTACAGATGCTACAGTGTTTTTTGCGCCTTCTTGGTCAGTGATGCTGAGTTCCTCATTCATATGAATGTTCACTGTGTGCCGGTAGTCTGGCTACACAGCTCGTTCAGGGGTGAAAAGGGACGGTGATTTGATTCAGAACAACCATGGAAATCGTGCGGTGTGAACACTGCCCTCCGCTTTCCTTTTACAATACTACCAGAATCCAAGCACTTTCAAGGCGCATTAGTTGCAGTTTGGCACGTCATTTTCACATACGCTACTAAGTTGTATCCTGGTATGTCTAGGTAAGTGCATTCTTGGTCTCTGAGATCGCGAGCTGATGGTACAATTTTCAATCAGACTGCTGACAGATTCATGGTTGATTTTAAAAGTATTGGTGTTTCAGCCCGGATACATGCTTCCTAGTGAACGTGTAAACAGGTAAGGATCATTCATGACCATGTCCGGAGTGTCGTCCCCTCGCACACGCCGGGAAATTCTTCGGACGCGTATCCGGACACTTACGAGCTTCCTTCAGAAGTACAAAGTACAAAAATCACCGACAGAACCAACACACAACGCTTTCGTTTTTGTCAGCCACCTCACCACTTTGCTTCTCTGCGGCGATCGATTTAACAACGAAGCCAAGAAGGCCATTGCGGTCGCCGTCTACACCGATACTTCGCCTTGCCGCTCAACGCTGCTAATCACCCAAAATCCCCACAAAAATTCCCCCCTGGAACCCGAGGCTACCCAATTGATAACGAAACACGCGAAGTCACTCGCAGATATAGTCAGAGAGCAAGTTTTCGTTGGGGGTTTTCAATGCGTCGATGAAACGTTGCACATAGACCAGGGGACGTACCTCTCGCTGAGCACATCAAAGACGTGTGGTCTGCGCTTTCCGTGCTCAACCCTGGGTCGTCGGACTACGAACAAGAGATAGAATCTCTCGAAATTTTTGTTCTCCATCGAAGCTGGCGAAAATTCACTGCGCGGCTTGACGCGGACAAACACTTGTGCGGAAAGAAGAAGCTCTTCGACGTCATCTCCGATTGGACTCCAAGCCACGCCGAGATTCCAGAAAAGTGGATTGTTATTCCAAGATGGCTACTCGAGTCGAACATCTCGGTGCAGATACCATCGAGACGCCTCGGGAAACAAACTGAATGGAAGTTTTCAGACGAAACGAAACGTGACTGGGCGATGGTCCTCGCAGCAATCCTGCGGGAGATAAATAGGGGAGTTGAACGAGTCAAGGCTGCAAAACACACGAAGAGGGCCGAAGCCATAAGGCGGCTTAATCCCTGGTGCCGTGCATTGTACTATTTCGTGATCTGGGATGCGCGTATATTAGAGTGCCTCTTGGCTAAGACCAACATAGCCGATGCTATTACGGTCGAACTCATACTGCCGAGAGGTGCGCTAGCCCCTTCCCGTCTAGTGACCAATCTGAGTTGAGTTACAGAGAGCGACACCGACGAACCGTATCAAAAAGCTGAGACCAAGAGGAAAGAGGTGTCTCGCTATCTAGAAACCGTTGTTGCGTGGCACGCTGCCATCGATTATTTTTCCCGGTGTCATAATCTTTCGAACCTAGTTGAAAATGTTCAAATCAGGCTTTCTTACGCGCCCCGTTCCATGACTGAGACCTTGGGTCTTCACGAATTCTTTGCGGAGTGCCTCAGACGGTTCCCCGATCTGGAACAACATCGCGAGCGGGTGTTGGCCGAATTCGAGGGAAAGTATCCAGACACGTTTTCCGGCTGCGTGCACGCCGAGGCTACCCTCATGGGCCTCCTTAATGACTATGGGGGTGGGTCAGCACATGCAAACCAATGTGCTCTTCTCTTGGATGGTGCGGAGAAACTCGACCATGGTGTGCGTTGGTTGTCTCCAGCATTGTTTAAATGAGTGCTCACGCGCTTGGTAGGTGAAAATTGAGGTCAGCAAGCGCTGCTGTTGGTGCTGCGACTGGCTTGGTCACAATTTAGAAACACCATTCAAACTCCCGGGGACCCACGGGATCATGTACTCATGGGATCCACCACATGTGGGGATTAGCGAGTCGACCCTGGAGAAACTCGAGGAGGCGTTGTGGGATGAGGTAAACTGCGTCATATTGAAAAGTTTAGAGGGAGATGCTGGGCTCGGTAAGTTATTGTATTCCCGCCATAGTCCTCCACCGAAGTTGGAATTCATGCCTGTGAACAAAATGCGTACTTAAAGTTTCCAAGTGTAATTAATATTGATGCATTAAGTACTTATTCAACCTGACGTTTATCAGAGTTTTGCAAAAGCGGTGGGTTTCGTAACATGACATTGAATCTTGGGAGTCAGACTCATGCTCTATCACGCAATGATTTTCTTGCTCGTGAAACCATTCCTATAACGTTTGTGTTCATACACGTTGGGAGATTAACCAACACTGGGATCGAATCAATACTATTCAATGGAACAGACAGAGGTGTCATACAAAAGTAGGCATACTGATGTGTCATAGTTCAGTCTCATATGTAAGTGCCTGCAGTGCACCCGTTGTCGTCGTCGGCCACATCACTGTCAAATACTCTTGTTCGTATTTGCATTGTGTCTTTGCCTCAGATCGTGCCGTCTTCGATGCTTCCACTGCAATGTTTCTGTTGTCGATAAGTGAATAAGTATGGCGAGGAGAGCGAGATGGGAGTGGATCAAGTGTGTCATGTTCGAACACAAACACTTGTTCGTAGCGACATTAAGCAACTTGGTTGGTAAGCAGTACGGACAGTTGAGGGCGGCGAACATGGGCCGCGAGTGCGAGAACGAGGAAGGTGGAGTTGAGGACCATCGAAGGTGACAAGCCAAGTAAAGAGTGAGTATTAGGAATGACATGGATACAAGGTGTGCGAGGTATTCACGACGGATGATTCTCTATTGGTGGCGATGCGGCATCTGCTTTGCTGGTGTTGTCTTGATTAGTGTAGCTACGAAATCTATCCTAATTATACGCATCACGTGTCGGTTCAGCTGGTCGGAGTTCGAACATAGGTAGCTCGGCAAGATAGGTCAACCAAACCCCTTTGAATGGCGGTACTACCGCGAATTTTGTGCCAAGTTCACAGACACTGAGTCGCCGCGTTCACTACAGCCAAGCCTACCCAGTAAGTACGCCTCGCTTATTCATTCACTCTTCCCTTCTCTGCAGAGTACACCATAGCACGCCTGGAAAGGGCGACGGGACGTCACAGCCAACGATGACGGCTACGAACGGACCACCAAGACGAGGACAGCGAGGCCCGGCGAGAGCGGCATGCCCACTGCCACCCCGATGACGACGACACACGCGGGCGAAGGCGGCGCCAGTCACCATCACCACCACGATGATGTCGACAAGGGCGGCAACGACTTGCTCACCACCACCACACAATAAAGAGGTGTGCGAGGCTGTGCAACGGCGCACCACCACCATCACGACGACAACACGCGAGACAAGGCCAACCCAAACGCTGACGACGAGAGCGAGGGTATGCAACCCGCCACTGCCTCAACAACGACGTGTGAGGGCCAAGGCAACGCAACGGCCATGACGATGACGGCGGCGGGGGCGCGGGCATGCAACGGCATGCCCACCACAATGACGACGACGTGTGAGCGCAATGGCCCCGCAACTACCCTGACGACGACGACGGCGAAGGCAAGGGGGCGCAACCTCGCACCCACCATCACCACGGCGACGGGCAAAGCGAGGGGACACGAGGGCGTACAACGGCGCGTCCACCAGCACGAGGAGGAGGAGGACGTGGGGGGCGTAACGGCACCCACCAACACAACGCCGACGACGAGGGTGAGGCGCGAGCACCGCATCAAGGGCAGTGGCGTACCACCACGGCGACGACGCGTCCCCCATGAGGAGGCGCAATAGTGCGACCACCGACACGATGACGACGACGAGGGCGAGACGCGAACACCACGATGGGACGCAACGGCGCGCCCATCATCTCGAGGAGGCGCAACGGCGCGTGCACGAACACGACGGCGGCGAGGGCGGAGGTGCGCAATGGTACACTCACCACCACAACGCCAATGATTGCGTAACGGCGTCGCCCGTCACCATGAAGACAACGACGGGGGCGACCATGCGATGATAAAGAGGGCACAGTGGTGATGAAGTGGCAAGAGGGTGCAGCTGCATGTGAGGGTGGCGTAGTACTGTAGCTATACATTTGTATATTAATTAGTGTAATATAGATCTTTTTTTTCTCATTTGAGATGTGTTCCATAGTTACAGTGCTACATGTTATACAGAGTACTTGTCTTGAACACTTGAACATTTAATCTGCTTGGTGTAGTTGTCTTACTACAGTAAGTCAGAAAGTCTTGGTAGCTTAAGGATCTTTGTTATGGTTATTCTCCTTTATGAGTGTGTCCTTCTTGTTTCTCTTCTTTGTCCCATTGTTCAACTGTCTTTACTCTTCTTCTATGAGTCATCTTCTTTTATCATCAGTCCACAATCATGCAAGTTGATTCCTTTAACTTGATCTTCTTTTATTCTCTCTATGGACAGCTATCTTTCTGCACTTGTCTCTCTCATGGCAGCCTAGTAACAGCTGAGCCCTAAATCATCAAAACTGTGGATGCTCTCAAGGTACACTTCAAGGATCTCTCATTGCAATTTTGATATAGACAGTTCAATGGTGAAGCAATATAGTAATGGATCTAGCATAGATACAGTATGTATATTTAAACTGAGCATACTGAGTATTGATCCCAGACTGAAATCTAGTGATGTGAAGTTAACATACATATATTGGCAACAAAAACCCCTCCCCTTATGACAGATGTGCTAGGGGGATTGACTGACTTAATTATGGTTAGCAACCCATTCAGTCATCTATGCATAGTATAGCAACTCATGATGTTTTTGCGTAAGTTGATTATCTAACACATATTCTCTTCTTTTAGTGTTTATAGAGTGCAGCTCAGAAAATACAGCATGTCATACCCTTTTAAGGTACTCATTCTACATATAGGATTAAAGTTGTCAGAGATGACACTGATCTTTGATGACACAAATGGAAATTGTGAATTAATTACACCAAGACTATTAAAGTATTTAGGTGTACTGTACATATATGGTACATATACATAAGGTTTGAGTTTATAACATACAATGACATGTGTACCCTGGCTTCTATACTAATGCTACCAAACTCTATAGTCAAGTTACTAAATAAGTAATGGCCTATTGTAATCAGGATTTTTAGGAGAGTTGTGCAAATAAGTATAAATATAACAAGATCTTGTAATTTAAGACAAACATCTCTTTCATCACCAAAATCTCCAATCCTCCATTTATCTCAACATGCACCACAAAAACCTTAGAGAGTATATTTGTACTCTCACCAGTCTTCTTCAGAATTTCAAGATGAAACAAACACCTTCAGAGAATCCCAATAGTGCTCATCCTCTCCTTCAACATCTCACTACTCTATTTACATATA